>VZSC01002772.1:68049-86133 GCA_013398225.1 Steatornis caripensis | reverse complement strand
AGTGTCAAAAGCCTTACTGAAGTCAAGGTAGACAACGTCCACTGCTCTCCCCTCGTCCACCGAGCCAGTCATGCCATCATAGAAGGCTATCAGATTGGTCAAGCAGGATTTACCCTTGGTGAATCCATGTTGACTACTCCGGATAGTAAGTAATTCAAGTTTATCAACCTCAATGACTTTTGAATCAGAGGCTTACAGTAAGATCCAGAAAGGCAACACAGGCACCTCCAGTTAAGGTTTTGCAAGGCAAAAAATTAGTTTTCTGTGTCTGCATAAGTGAAACAAAGAAATAGTACCACTTACCCACTCTTCTTATATAGTCAGTGGGAGATAAAATTTCCTCAAAAGATGTTCTACAGAATTTAACAAACAGCTCAGCAATCCCCTGGCAAATGCAGAACTTGTGAGTTCTTCCAAGCTCCTTGCTCCCTCTTCAGAGGTAAGTTTGACTAATGTGGTCCCTGGGGAGCCAGAATCACTTCTCAGCAACTTCTCTCACTTCTGGGTCCCTGAACCCCTGTGTGTGACCTGGCTTTGCTGTCACACTGGACCAGACAGACTCTCCCTCTTTATGGGCTGTCTCCAGTTTGTAGGGTGCACATGGTCACTCTCGACTGGAGCTATAGACACTTCTGCATGACCATGACATTCAAGTAATTTTTCAAATCCTGACTACAAAGGCAGAGGAGTTAAAGTGAACTTCCTTTACATTTCTTCCACATAGGCAATGGTGACAAGTATGCTTCAAAATCAGTAACAACAACAACAACAAAATGCTCAAAGGTTTTGTTGTTATTGTAGCAGGATGTAAATTTGTTTAATGAGCACCTGGGCAGAGGGAATGGAAATATCTTGATGTGACTGCTATTGAGGGCTGTTGTTCTAGGTATTTAGTAGCACAACTAATCCCATGTAAGGTATTTTATTTATGTGTATACTTGAAATTTGACCCTTTTATTAAAAATGGAATTAGATAACTCATGACTAAAGCTTATACAAATTATATTTTATTGACTAGAAGAGTATTTAGATACCGCAACTTTGCAACTTAAGCTCATTGCAATTCAAGCCATCAAAAACAAGCGCTAAGGATCTAAACAAATTTCCAAGTTCTGAACATATATTTTAATAAATATTGCAAAATAAAAACCACAGTTGATGATATCTTTTAAATATGTAATATTTTATTATATATGGACCACAGAAAGTACCATCCTTTCTCACATATCTCAAAACTAGAAAGATTATATAACTGACCTTTTGTTAATCTACTTATGTTGCGCCTTATTACAGAAGCAGATTGCTTTTTCTACGTTTTCTCATTCCAGCAGATGATAATGTAAGATAAGACTGTTGATTATACAAGAATTCTGTTTTTAAAAATTCTGCTGAAACAGAACAACTGTTTTTGAGTTCAAGACGGAAGAGTTATCTATTTGTATTTTTTCATTTATCAACCTCAATGCTATTTCCATGTGCAATAATGTATGCTAATAGGAAATGAAAAATAAATGCAAAATACTTAGGATGGCATAGTAATGCTATCTATTCTAAACTCTAAATTAAGCAATTCCTTAATTTGATCTGTTCTCTGCAGATGTTCCCACTGATTTAAATATGATGGCTGGAAGCATAAGAGACTGCATGAGGCAATGAAGTAAACTAGTCTAGTGCTAACCTAACTAACTCTTGGCCCAGCTCTGGAAGTAAGGAGATCCATGGGAAGACCACACTATTCAGATGTTCTCCAGGCTTCTGGGTCTGGAGTTATAGGTCATACGGGCAGTTCAGATGCCCCATACTTGTAGTGTAGCCATGCTCAATATTTGTCACTATATATAATAATTTCTCTGGAGACTTTAATTACCAGAACTGTCTTAAAACTTTAGAGGGTCAGGTGTTTCATCCCACGATAGCAATGAACCAGAGTTGTTCCATCTGGCTGTTTCAGCTCTTCTTTTCTTGGCACTGTACTCCACTAGGTTGCAACTGGGTAACTACTGACCTTTCATCCTAGCGTGTATTTGGGCATGTGTACACACAAGCATAGTTTTGCCACTGTATCTGACATTTTGGTTGTTGGCTAGCTATTATTGAAATACTTTGGAGGGGTTAAGAAGAGCACTAAGCATCAAAATGACTGACTTGTGAGCTGAAAAAGTTAGGCAGTGCCAAAGATGGGCAAGAAGGAATTGTATCAAAAAATAGCTGGTGATAAAATAGACCACAACAAGCTGAGCTGACCTTAAGAATACGGATCAGTAGGTAGTATGCAAAGGGGTAACTACAAAATCATGTAGTGAGAATGAAGTGATATCTGCGTTCTTTCTCTAATGCTACGGAAAGATTAAGTTACAGCCCCATTATTTCTCTATTAAACAGTCGAAGAAATCAATCACTTTGCCTTTCTGGTTTTAAGAGAGAAAAATTCTTAAGAGAATACGTACTCAAGCACAAATTGTAAGTATTTTATTTTTTTCTCTAAGAAATATGGAGGGCACCAGCTTCTGGCTAGCCATCTTGGATGCTTTTTGAGGAGATCTGCATGAATATTTTGGTTGGATCCTCCTTCAAAACTCATTGAAGAAGTTGCAGTTGCTTGAGTTAGATTTCTTGCAACTATTTTTTAAACTAGAGGTTGCCTTGCTGGTGAAATTGCTTGGAGAGATATCATTTAATCACTTCAAATTGAGGCAGCACAGCATTTCCGCTCTCCTCAAATATATGCCAGATACAAGTAATCCACTTTTCCATTTATGGTTAGTCAGAAACCTTAGTGCAAGGAGTTTTCTTTCTGGTTTACTGTCCTGAGAGGGTATGTAAAGTTGTCAGCTCTCCACAGCTGTCACTACATTAAAATTTTTTATCAGTATTGGCCTTATTATCAGATAGAAATGATGCAGAGTGTTAAAATCGAAGTGTGTACATTCCGCTGTAATTTTCTCACTTTATTGAGTTCCCTGCCAGCTGCTGTCGGCAGTGGTATTAAGCATATGTTCACAGCTGGTACCATTGACTTTCTGGGCTGGGCCATATAATTTTCTAATTCCTTCTCAGTTTTTCTTTGTGTTTCCAAACAGTCTGTGTTCAGAACCAACTTCCAGATTGCAGTGCTAGTACTGTTCTTGCTAGACATTCTGCAGATGTTCCTGTACCTGACATCTATGGATTGGTTTCCTTAGGCAGAATTCATTGAGACAAAGAGAAAGATTTCGTGGATCCCAGGAGACAGAGAACATGCCTTTAAATCCTCGTACTTAGTTGCTGTGTTGTGCTATGATTATAGAATTAAGCCTTCTTTGAAAGGGATTGGATGGGATTTTTTTCTGGTTTTAATTTGCACGTAGATATTCTAAAGGAAACAAATAAGCAATAAAAGGCCTTTATGGTATACTTTATAATAGTACTGAGAACTGAAAAAAAATTAAGCAGAATTCAGTTGGTGACATCCAGCTGAAAAACATGCAAAAAGTTCTTTACTTGAATCTCATTGCCCATAAGTTTAAGTTTTTGCAGAAGGTTTCTTGTTTCCAGAGCCTGGAAGGACTGGAAAACTAATAGCTTTTTCACTAACACTGAAGTGCTTTGTACTTTGTCTTCAGAAATCTGTAGATAGAAAGCAAAATTGTACAGTTGTCCATCCTTCCAAAACATCATTGTTTTTGATAACAATGTGAAGGAACAAGCTAGCTTCACTCCATAGAGCCAGCTAATGAAGACAGATTTTCTGCATATATGTGCTTAAAGCTCTTCAGTCTTTCCTTAAATCATGTTGATTCACCTTTGAACCTTAGCAATGCAAATGAAAGTGATACAAACAAAGGTTAATTGAGTGGAGGCTAAAGGCACAGAAGTTTAAATGAATTTTACAGATGCACTTTGTTTAAACTATTGCAACTTGCCTAACAAACTGAATGCTTATGATTCACATTTTCTGAATCTAGACTGATTCATTCAGCCATGTTGTGTGGGAAGAGAATTCTCTGCAACAATACATTGTGGAGGAATAATGTTACTTCAAAATGGAGTATTGCGCCTTTATTGTTATTGTATTACTCTCTTCTGTTTGTTGAGAAATGGTTTGTTGAGAAATTACCTGGCATTATGAAATCGATGAAAATGAGAATAGATGAAAGGTCACTAAAGGCGTTTCCACACGAAAGCTCCCAGCTTTTGGTGTCCAGCCAGAGCATTGCAGAACTGGAGCTGGGTCCTAAGCTCCGCTTACATTTTACCTGACAGAAGGATCCTCAGCAACCTCCTCACCAGTAAATGTCGAGGATACATTGAGGTGGAATGCAGAGGAAAGAGGTGAGATTTAGACACCTAATNAATCGATGAAAATGAGAATAGATGAAAGGTCACTAAAGGCGTTTCCACACGAAAGCTCCCAGCTTTTGGTGTCCAGCCAGAGCATTGCAGAACTGGAGCTGGGTCCTAAGCTCCGCTTACATTTTACCTGACAGAAGGATCCTCAGCAACCTCCTCACCAGTAAATGTCGAGGATACATTGAGGTGAAATGCAGAGGAAAGAGGTGAGATTTAGACACATAACGTGGAGTGACACAGCAAAGGTGTATAGGGACCTGACACTCATCTTCTGTATGAATCCTCAGTTCTGAAACTTCTTTTGCGTTTCAATGGCAAAGGAAAGGGATGACAATACTGAATGCCACATAGGTCTGCAGTGGTCTAATTCACTGCTTGAAGGACAGGTTTGAGCTTGTGTCCCTTATATTAGTAGGGAGCACACACTGAGCTTTGGGTCTAGTTTGCTAGCTTTGATGTTTTCAGAGACTGGTAATTTTGCTTTGTACCCTCTCAGGACATGGGCCAAATATAGGCTCTCACCAGTTCAGAAACTCTTTTCTGTTTCCAATGTCTATGCAACCTGCATGTATTTATCTACAGAAATTTAGGTATCTAAAGGGTTTAGTGATTAGGCAGCAGTTCTGAAGTTGTCAGTGGCACTGAATCGAAAGACTTGAACAGAGAATAAAATGCCTAAGCCCAAGGTGGTTGGTTTGATTATTTTTTTTATTTCGTTTTCAAAACTCTTGCATAATTTGTGCAAAAGAAGACGTTTTGTAAAAAAAACCCAAAACCGAACCAAGCCTGATTATCTTTCCACTTCAAGACCATCCTCTAAACCTGGCACATTACTGTGAGGAATTTTTCCCCTCTGGCTCAAGAAGCCCTGACAGAAGTGTAGGAAATAACAAGCTGGCAAAACTTTCCAGCTCTTGTAAAAGTTTTATTGTTGTCAAAGGGCACATAAAACTCAGAGCGAGATAAGAATTGAACAAACAATTGTCATTTCTCAGGGCAACTCTTGGCACATTTAGGAAAGCAGAGAAAGGGGAAGACTGAAACACAAGTTTAAAGAAAATATTTGAACAGTTCTAATACGTCAGAGTTACTGTTACAATTAAATAGAAAAAGAAAACAAGATCACAGTATAATCAAAACAAATACGTCACCAAATCTGCAGGTTGTAGCGTTACAGGACTCTTTCTACTAGAAGTATCAGCAAAGGTGAAACTCAGGCTGCACCACAGCTGGCTGTACTTAAGTGAAGCCTAACACATACAGAGTGAAACCCTGGTGCTCACTTAACTAATGAAATAAGGATCTACAGTTACTGCTACCAAATTGGTCTTAGGTTGCTAAAAATCACTTTGTATTGCACTTATACCTGGGTTTTCAGAAACGGTTGACATTGACATTGGCTTAGGTCTACTCCTGTTGCAGTAAATGGAATTGTAACCACTAGCTGCTAACAGAGACATAAACTGAATTTGTACTGATCAGACAAGCAGTTCGTATGTGGTACTGTGTCTGTAACACTGGTCACTAGTGGATGTTTATGGGAAAAGCAGCAAAAAATAGAATAGCCCTTCAGCCTCTATCCGTCAAAGATTTAGTGATATCCTACCACAGAGATTGCATCTTGACCATTGCATCTAATAGCCTGTCTTCCACCAGTTTGGGAGATCTGATATTTAAACCATTAATATAGCTGGACTTCACAGTATCCTACAGTGCATCTTTCATAATTACACTAGATCATACGCGAAAAAACATATCCTTGTTTGAAAATTATGTGTGGTAATTTAAATGGATGTCACAGGTTCTTGCATCACCAAGAGAAAGAGTGAGTCTGCCCAGAGTATTCAAAATGGTTCACTCAATCTGGAGCCCTACATTTGGATTTAGTGAGTCCTAGAATTGGATTCCTGTATAATACTGCTTTTTTCCTTTTGTTCTGTATTTCTTTCTAATAATTCAGATTTTTTTTGCTTGTCTTCTTGTCAGTTCTGAGCTGTCTAAAAACTATCTGTGTCTCCAAGACTTTCTTCTTGAATAACAATAATAAAGAAAAACTGCTCACTGTGCATGTAGAAAGTAATTTTTCCACTGTTATTCTTTTGCATTTGTTTATACCAAATTTCATTTGTCATTCTTATCATCTCACATCCAGTGTTATGAAATTCTCCTGTAACTCTTTGCAAAGGGCTTCAGACTAAAGTACCCTAAAGATCATTGTAACATTACCAGCAAAATGAGAAAAAGGTTAAATAAACCTAGTGACTCTGTGTGACGATCTCAGTATCGGGGATTCTGAGGGTTGGGAGCTGCCTGTTGCTAAGTGCCAAGATTATTCCTCTCAGAATGCTTTTTAGTCAAAAAGAAAAAAAAAAGAAAAGAAGACTGGGAGTTCGAGTGTAAAGGTTTTGTTTTGTTTATTAAACCAAATGGTTCCCTATGAGGCACTTGCGCATCTCAGGCAGAGCTAAATTGGTGTCAGATCCAAACAAAAATGGACTGTCAAAATGATTAATTTTGCTTGTTGCACTGTTTTTTTAACTGATAAAACAGTGAGTTTAAATACTTAACTTTATTAATCAGAGTGGAATTCAATGTAAAAATATTAGAATTCTCAAGAGGCAAATTTTGTGTTTTTTCTCTCAGTATTCCTCCTGGCTTACTAACTGATATTTCAGATCAAATGCTTCATCCTGAACACTGCCTTTCAACAGGGAGGTCAGGAAAACAATCAGCATCCTTTGTTTGGAACGTCTTGCAGTACCTTTTTGAAAATTTGGAATTCTGAATTATGTCCCCCGCACTCGTGGGAAGGTGTGCTTGTCACTGCCCAGTTGCTGGGCTGACAAAAGATGAGAGAGGAGTGAGAGAGGAAGGTCAAGTCAAGGTATTGTTACTCCTGTGTAAAGACATACAGCCAAATTGTGTTTGAATACAGTATCATCCTCAGTACAGGNTTGAAAATTTGGAATTCTGAATTATGTCCCCCGCACTCGTGGGAAGGTGTGCTTGTCACTGCCCAGTTGCTGGGCTGACAAAAGATGAGAGAGGAGTGAGAGAGGAAGGTCAAGTCAAGGTATTGTTACTCCTGTGTAAAGACATACAGCCAAATTGTGTTTGAATACAGTATCATCCTCAGCACAGGACTGATTCAAGAGGAGGTTTAGAGAAGAACCAGAAAATAGTGTTGTTTTTTTTTTTTAAAATGAGAATATTTCTGCAGTATAAAAGCAACTTGGCACAGAACATGTCGTACTACAGGGAAAATAATTTTGTGCCAAATCTGAGAGCAATATTCACATTAGGCATTTTCTGATATCCAGATCAAGGTACTTTTGTATGGGTTAGTGTGTGGTAAAAGAGGAGGGAAATATTTTCTGTGAAAGAAGTCTTGATTCTGTTTCCTCCTGGCAGAATACTTATTCTGACAGACAATGTCATTATTCCTATTCCATTTAATATGGCCAACTTTATCTTGAACTGATGAAAAAAAGAAAAGAAATCAAAAATTTTACTTGTATAAATGTAGTTGAAATTGGTACAAGAGTGCTGTGCTGTGGCTGGCAAATAGACTGATGAAAACCAGGCATCATGCAAGAACAAACGTACATAAGATCTTGACTGGTGGCAGATGCTTTGTCTCACTCTGGAGACAGCAGTGTCTTGATGTGACCTCTTTTGTAGTAGTCAACAGTGCCTGTGGGATTTGGAAACAGCACTGGGAAACCATGGGATTTGTATGTACAGCAGTTTCCGGGGCTGGTACTTGAATGCTGAGAAACATAAGTAAACACAAACATCACGCATATAGTGAGAAATAGGCACTGTACATCAAGTTCAAGGTAAATCAATAATGCACATACATAAGTTAATTCAACTTAGACATAAATAAATGAGGATATACTTATTTGACCAGAGTAAGAGCTGGGGGGTATTTTAGCGTTTTTAAAAACTAACTTTTACAGACCTGCGGATAATCATTACTGTAGGGATTTTTAAATACCTAAGCTGCGGATAAGAACTGGGCAAAACCTTTTCCCTCTAGCTCTTAATGTTTTACTGCTGGGGGGGATTTTTTGTTGGTTATTTTTTTTTCTTCTCTTTCTTACCAGTGGGTTTTTCCCAGGACAAATTGCAGAAAAACATGGAATCAGAAAACTTGAAATGAGTCCATATTGCTCATTTAGACAGAGTTAATCAACATTTACATTCACAAGTAAACATCTGATATTGTGACTGCAGAAATTTTCGATATTTTTATTTACCTTCATAAACTGTACCCTAAACCAGCCCCAAATATAAAAGTATTCACAGTTAATACACTTTAGCTTATGTTATTGTTGCGTAAAATTTGCAGATAAATATTTTGCTAATCTTCTTTGACTGGGTTTGAAAGGATTTGTATCTTTCTACTCACTCTGTGTTTTGATTGTAATCCATATAGACACTGCCTTTCTGTCTTTGCTGATGTCAAAACCCAGAAATTCAAGTAAAAGCTCCTGTCAAAATCACCAAGTTTCACCTAATCTTGTGAAAAATCCAGAAATTTTGCATGGTATTCATTCAAAACCACAAATCAGGACAGCTTTCCTCAGTACTATGTTTCATAATACAAAAATGCTTGTGAAGTTCAGAAAAACTTTCGAAGAACCTGGGCTGAGTTTTGGATTTTAATAGAATTAAAAACCAGATGTTTCATACAATTTGGAGTTTTGCAGTGGAAGCTTTGCCCAACTCTTATTCACAGCTAAATGAGACAACATTTGCTAAGACAACAGTATTTTGTGAAGTTATTTTTTTTCCATTTCTCTTAACAAGATACGCTTTGAAGATTCTTTATGAGAAAATTAATTTTCTCAATTTCTTAGATGAAGAGAAAATGACAGAGATTGACTAGTCTCATGCCACCGTGAATGCATTGTATGTTGCAAGTGGAATAGAAAATTACAGTGGAGATTTGAGCTGCTATCCAGTAGTTTACAGATGCTTTTACAGGAGGCTATCCTGTCTAATTCCAGACTGACCACATTGCATTTCCCCTTCTACTTTTTTTGTCATCTGGGTTGCTCCTTTGCACACCTTTCAAAAGTGTGATTTACAAATACTCACACTCAGTTATCACACTCAGGTTATGTAACAGTATATGTGGCAGCCTAAATAGAACAAAAGACAATTTTTACTTAGCTGGCACGTGTTCATTAAACATTACTAAGGTCTTACTGCAGTAATCATTCACAGGCAATTGTTGGCACCGCTAACTCATAACACCTCCCACAACACAAACTGCAACGCGGGGAGTTCCTTAGTATATCGCAAGGACTGTGTAGTGTTAAGGGAAACACTCCAGGAAATATTTTTCCAAACGCATGTATCACATCATTGTTGAAGCAGAACTTAGTTTTTCTTGAATGTTTGCAGGGTGGAGTGGGTTGAGGATTACTGTGACTTATATGTGAACTAAG
Organism: Steatornis caripensis; assembly: GCA_013398225.1. Lineage (NCBI taxonomy): Eukaryota > Metazoa > Chordata > Aves > Caprimulgiformes > Steatornithidae > Steatornis > Steatornis caripensis. The sequence continues at coordinate 76,345 of VZSC01002772.1, read as the reverse complement.
GTACTCTAGGCAGAAAAACGCTAAAAACACTTAATTGTACAGTCACTTTGAAGTTTAGTTTTCACATGTTGCCATTTATTTTTGTCCAGTCTTCCCCAGAATTTGCCATCTAGCCCATAAGAAGCTCTTTCCTACAGAAACAGTCCAAAGAACAAAATTAGGGTAAAAGAAAGGGGAAAATGTGGAGACAGTGATGCTTTAGTAATAAAACAAGTTAATCACCATAAGGTCACATTCTTGATGCTGGATGTAGTAGACGTAGATACACTCCAGAGGAATGTCCATAGAGCTTTTAAAATAGAGCAGGAAGGCTAGAAGGGGAAAGGGCAGGGGGTGGAGGAAGGTAAGTTTTCTGAGAGCTCTAGGGAAAGCCTAACTTAACTCCTTAAAACTGGGAGTTAGATAAGAGGATCTCCAAAATTATTCCATGATTCTATGATGTGTTAAATATCTCAAAGAATTTAACAAAGAACTAAAGAACAGTGTGAAGCTCAAAGAAACCCTATCAGTGTGCTGATCCGTAGCTTTTAAGACATTGGGAAGAAGAAGTTCAAGCATATCTAAGAGGAAAAATACAAGCTTAGTTGGAAACAGCAGACAGAAGAACCTAGAAGTGCTTATCAGGTGTCGCATAGCCACTTGATTTTGACCTAGCAAATGAGGTTTAAATGACAAAATAAATACTAAGTATTGAAGGAATAGCAGAGCTTTGAGAGGGCCAATAACAGCCCTGAAACACTGCAATCAGTCTGATACACTCATTCCCTTTGACAACAGGAAAAGTTCAGCATTTGCAGGCTTGTACTCAAATGAATGCCAGATATTCTTCAGATGCATCCGATTCTGAATATACTGATCCTTTCACTGAAAAAAAAGGTAAAAAAAGAAGCTAGCCCATGGAAAATGTAAAGGCAGGAAAATGTTTTATAGCATTGCCCAAGTAAGTTAAATAGTTATGAAAGGTACACAGAACACCCATGATCTCATAGTAAAAAAATATGTTTCTTTTGCTGGGCAATGGAGTTATGTGAAAAACACCTGCCAGCCAAGCTCAGTCTACCAGTCACTTGTGCCAGCCCTTTGCAGGAGGAAAAAAAAAAAATCAACAAAAAAATCAAAAAACCCACAGATTTCATCAGTTAAAACTATATACAAGCAGCTGAAGCTAGAAGCCTTTCACAAAAAAATATTCTATTAAACAAATACATAAGCTCATCTAAAGGGGTTTGCTCAGAAAGAGATTTTTTTCATCTGATCTGAAATGAAAATAACTACTTGGCAAACTTCTTAAATATGGCTAAACGTCGTTACGGTTAAAGGCAAACAGAAGGAAGCGTATGGTAGTAGCTGCAGCTCTACTTGCCAGTGATGTGACTTACTCTTCTAAGTACTTTGCCTTTTTTCTAAAACTGAGATTTTAAAAATATAATCTTGGAAATCCAGTAATTTCAATAATGGACTTCAACTGCAGTCAATATATATTAGGTCTAGGGCAATGCCTATAGGATGAAGATATTTTCTCAGAATAAAAGTTGTGGGGTTTTTTTGTTTTATTTTTTCAGAAAGCAAGTTTTTCTCTGTGTAGAAAGAAATCAGAAAAACAAGTATCACTTCGGAAAATATAATTTTCTAAGGCAAATTAAATAAAGCCTTTTCAACGATAGTTTATGTGATGTCATATTGTCTGTTTTTCTGGTCATGTAGATTTTCCTCCTTTTTTTTTTTTTTCATGGTGAGCAAGCTTCTTGTGTGTATGCTTTTGAGCCTTTTCCCTGTAAGTGCTTAGGGACTCGCAAGATTTATAAGCAAAATACCAACTAGGCTTTATAAGCAAGATACCAACATGAAAAAATGACAAATGTAGTCATTATGAAAAAGTTGCTGCTGTTTCACAGAAGATGTTTTTGCAAAAGAATTTTTTTAAAAAATAATGATTTAGTGATAACAACATTGCTGTAAAATACTCATGCCGCTATGGGGCCTGTGAGTTTTGATGAACTTCTGCATAGGAGATGTAGGTTTTGTAATTTTAAATCTATTAGCAGATTTAAGCAGGAATTTGCCAAACAACTTTTGAAGAGGATTGGAGTGCAGACCGAAAGAGCTTCTGAACAAGAATTTGTTGTTTCTTACTCTAGCAGTTCAGTTGTTGCAAGACCTATCTGAAATAATGTAGATATAAACCCAACTACTCTTTGCGTGAGTGGATCTAAACCTGCGGTTCATTTGACAAGGGCTCAGTATTAAGCTAGTAAGGAGGTACGTACCTGCAGTCTTCACTTTGAGTAGATAAGGAAATGCTTTCCAGACAGGGGACTGGAAACCAAGTGTCACACCTACCTGGTGATGTCCAGGCCAGCAGGCTAACAGTCAGCCCCCTCTTACGGACAAAGTACCTCATTAGAAAGTGGACCGGTTCCTGGTAGAGAGTCTCGGTCTCGTGCTAAGAACATTTACCCAACAAAATAGGAATCCTGGGTGCATTCCTCCTCAAAACAATTTATTTGAGCTTAAAGCATCTTTTAAATGTTCCCTCTGTTCCTTCACTTAAATAATTGCATCTTGTGTAAAATTCTGAAATGTTCATTGAATAAAGAATCAGAATAAAGATTTGGCAATTTGAGTACTTAAAAGACCGGATACTTGAGTTCAGGCACACTACACAAGGCAGGTCAGTACCAACACGAAATAACAGGAGACCATCCACCCAGAATTTTAAGGTATTTTAAGGGTTTTAAATGAGCAGGTATTCACTTCTGGGGGAAAAATAAATCAGAGTATTTAACAAGGTAGGCTATACACAACTCCAGAGAAGTGACTTTCTTTGCAGCTGTTCAAACTACAAGCCTGTAATACTTCCTCCTTTACAAATATTAATATCACAGTTTTTCTTGCTCAGGAGAGTAAAAAGTGCGTTGTATAACTAATCATTTCACAATCCATTCCTGGTAACGACTGATCCTCATGACCGTGGGAACATCTTGGCACCTTTCACAGGTGGGGCATTTGTGTGAGACTGAGAGCGCATTGTTACACCTGATCTAAGCCCAGCGGCTGAACACGCATTGAGCAAGTTCCTCTCTCCGTTGGCACTGGCCAGGTTGTGTTTTGCAACCGGTGTTGCTGACATTGCTACGCCAGAAGCCTGTGCCATTTTGTGTTTTGTTAGAAGAAGAAAATGCTCTTTCTGTTATATACAGACATTTCTGTGACTAGATGTTTTCACTTAATGAGTTGAAGAATATTTAATTCTTTTTTCCTTNGCCAGGTTGTGTTTTGCAACCGATGTTGCTGACATTGCTACGCCAGAAGCCTGTGCCATTTTGTGTTTTGTTAGAAGAAGAAAATGCTCTTTCTGTTATATACAGACATTTCTGTGACTAGATGTTTTCATTTAATGAGTTGAAGAATTTTTAATTCTTTTTTCCTCGTCCCCTAGCCTGACTCTGTGATTACCTCTGTGGTAAAAAAGTGTCCTACCAGCTAATGTGTTGGCTGCAGATATGAATTTTTATAGGAATTGAACAAAAGATTGGTTAAGATGTGGTTAAAAAAATATGGTATTTGAACTACAGGATTGCTTCCAGCCTTCTGCAACAAATTTGCATTGCAACAATTATTTTTAGATCAAGTTAGGAAGATTTCAGGGAAATATAGTCTGACAGTTTGTTAAAGCTGAAAAATTATACTCTCGCTGTTCATGAATCCTTCACTAATATAGGAAAGGCTTTTAGGGAGCTCTTCTTGTTTGCTCTCCTTACTTCCCCAGCTTCCAGGCTGCCAAAGAAACAATGACCCCAGGACCCCAGCACTGCCAGAGAGGGTGTTTGCTCTGGAGTCTGAGTTTTACCAGGGCCTCTTTTTGGTGTGATCCCACAGCCTATCCCATAAAACTGGGACAAACTTCATTACTTGTTTCACCAAAAGTTTCAGAAATTTGGGACTATGTTCTGAATCAGAATATTTGGAAATATCAGAAACTTCTGTTGAAACGAGCCTTTATAAGTGCATCTCTAGTTACTTGTGTCTCTGAGCTTCTGCCACTCATTCAAGGCTCTGCTTTCAAGAGTTCTCCAACCTCCTAACTTCAAATGAATGCATGGGAAACCTAAGGTGATTGAAAATTAGGCTTGAAGTAGAATGGTTCGTGGTGGCAATTGTTTTGGTTTGCTCAGAATCTCATTAATTTTTAGCAGTATTGAAACAAGTGGAAGCTAGAATGTGGAGAAAGTATTTATCTTGTTTGGAAAAAAACTCCACACAGCTTTTGCATCTAGGAAATACTACAGCAAACCTTTTGGGATGCACTGGAGAATCAGTAAGTAGGAGGTTTAAGTGGTTCGTGCACCTTTGTGAGCTGGTGTGAGAAAGTGGGCTGTGATTGACAATATTCCCCAGAAGGACATTTATTACAATGCATGCCCCCCTAGAATGTGGTAGGTGTTAAAAGAAAGTAATTATCAAAAAATCTGATACAATTGCTATTTCACAATGGTTCACTGAACTGCACGTCATGAGCCCGCAAAGAGTCAAATCTGAGCATAGGGGTGCAATGCGTTTGTTAGCAGTTAGCAGATCAGTCCCTCCAGCAGGGAAGACACCAGAAGCAGCTGAAGGGATCACAATAGGAACTGAAAAGCAGACTGCCTTTAAGTGCTTGTAATGGCTCACAGCAGCTCCATCCCACCAGGGATGGAAGTGACTGCACTTGCGGCCAGCACGTACAGCTGCTTCTTCCTCACCCAGGAGGAGCTGAGCTGCTTTTGGACAAAGGCTGGATGAAGACAGATGTGCTAATAGGGAGCTGTCTTTGATGCAGTTCAAGAATGCTGTTATACCATTTCTGATTTGGAACTTCAGGAGCTCTGGCTGTGAGTTCCTAAATTCTCTGTCCAATCTGGTAATCAACTCCCAAAGTGAGCATTTGTGAGTAGGCTTTTCAGCTAGATTGAGATGCAGCTTTGGTAGGGCACCGTCAAAGTGGGACTGATCTGACGTGAGATTGTACAACAGTTACGTAGTTGCACATAGAGACTCAACGTTTTTTTTGATTCACTGAAAAAAGAAATTAGATCTCTTTCATCATTCCGAGCTGACAACCAAAATAAATGGTCCTGCAAGGATGTAAAAGAATTGAAAAACTCTAATTGCTTCTGAAGTTCCTTATTGCTAGAAAGCTACATTTCTTCCATGTAGGCCTCTTCAGTAATTGCCAGAGGATTTTTTTTTGTAGGATTTTTTCTTATTCATTTACTGTCTCATTATCTCATTTAAAAAGGATTGGCAAGAGTGGAGATTTAACTTAGTTTTAATTCTCAAGGTCTTCGTGCAATACTTGCATTCATTTATTTGTGACGAATCTTACAGAAAATAAATACTGCTGAAGGTTGAAACTAAGGAGTTAGACCCACTGTTTCTCACACTAAATATTTGCAAACAAATCATGGAGTCTCTTTTCAAGTAACGGTGACCTCCTTCAGAAAGAGGGGTTTCTCCTGACTATGCAGAAGGCTTTGTAGAAAAAAAACTATGGAAATGATGGCCAATGCAGAAAGGGTAGAAGAACAGCTTTCAGCACTGGAAGTTGGAGGCAAGGGAATTTGAACTATGAGTCAAAACTCTGTCTTTTGATTTTGTTTTCCAAAGTCTAGGGGAATAAGGCTGAGTATATTAAAGGTAAAGTATTGTCAGTAGGTTCCTGCTTCCATTAGCACTTGCGCTACACTAAGACATTCAGTGTCAATGAACAACCTGAAGGCTACGTAAGAAATTGTACCGCTTACTGGGACACAGGCGTGATATGGAGCATCAAGTGGCGTTGGCTTGTGAAGTTAATTTTGAATAATCCATACACTCCTGTTTGTATATATGCTGAAGTGTTTGATTAAGGAACAATACAGGAAGTTTGACTAAGATCTTTCTCTCGGTGTTCTTAAATGTGCATTAAAACCTGCCATGAAAATGGACAATCAGAAGTATTTCGCTTATGTGCTATACAGCCTTCATAAACATTTATGTACTGGCTATATGATCCTTGAAAATGTGCAGGGAAAACTCTGTAGTTAGCTTTTCCTCATTAGCCGTATCCTTACACTTGAGAGCCTGTACAAACATCTTGTCCCAGAAGACTGCAGGCCCCCCTTTTGTGTTAGGGAGATAGTGAATATAGGGTGTTAACCTCAAAAGCAACCTACCTATTCTGTAGTCTGTCTGTAGGGCACAAACCGCCCATTACCAAGTCCCTGCTCCCAAACTCGCATAAGAAGAAAGTATCCAAGTCTAACCAGTTGCGTCCTATCCCCTATTTCATAATCCATCAGAGCAATACCAGATGTGTACTGTGCACAGCGCTAATCCTTGCTCGGCAGGTGGGCTGTAGGAAATGAATCACTCTCAAGTGCAGAAAGACTAAATATCAGTTACAGTCAAAAGAAGCTGAAAAGGAAGCTGAGTGTGGGCTGCTGAAACTATTTGTATGATGTTGTTAAGAAATAAAAGCAAGAATAAAAGTAAACCTTCCACGTTGCTGTGTGCTGTGTCATGAACACGCTGTTGTGTTGGATGGTGGCATGACCATTCAGCCTCTGTCTGGACAAAGATAAATCACTTGCCATGCTCTACAGGTTGGGACAGGAGCAAAAGCTCTACTTTCCTGACATTGACAAGAGAAGCACCAAAGAGAAGCAAATTAAAACAAGTCCATGCCATTGCTCAGTACACAGTGGGGTGCATAGGTGACAGTGGTGGGAAGGGTGACCAGAAGAATGGGAAGCCTGGGGCTCAGCAAGGATACATGAAAAGGTGCGAAAACGCCAGCTTCTTGCTTGCACCTGCTCAGCACTCCAGCATGGCCCCATGGGGAACTGACTCAACCCTCTAAAAAGGCAAATAAGCCGCCTTCTATGCAAATATTTCTTACTCCAGTCTCTCTCGAGGTAGTGAGAACATTTTTTTCATGATTGAAAGTATTATCTTTTCTACGTAAACAGAAGAATAGCAAATTGTGGGAAAACAATCTCTTTAGAACAACAAAGCTGAGATTCCTGCACTGAGCACTCTGAATCATCCGCCTTAGGAGGTGACAAATAAAAAATGCTTCTGAGAGGGAGAAACGAGATCAAAACACAAAAATTATGCTAGCTTAGTATTTATACTTTTGTTAAGCTTTCTCACATTTCATGTTTGATCATCTGCAAGAAAAAAGCCCTGCTTTGCCAGATATAGTATGTTACAGTAATTAAACTGAGTTCAAATATCTTTTCATATTTGTAATTACAATTTAAGTGAGGCACTGCTGGAAGACATTCATCCAATTTAGAATCTGTTTAACCATTTTGCCTGACACATTCTATTTCAACCTAGCAATTATCCTTTTTTATCTTACTGTACCCTTCCAACGTAGAATTCTCTATTATTTACAGCTACCATAACTTTTAGCATATTCATGAGCTGGATGTTCCTGTGCAAAGCACTGTACAGATCTCATTTGAGCCACTGGAAATGCTTGCATTGTTATAAGTTCCCTTATGTGAACCGAATGAACTCTTCATTTGAGCTTTCCCACCTGTGTCTGCTTCAAGTCTGAATTCAGTGTCAGTCTTCCCTCGTTATTTCTCCTTTCTGCCTCACCCATCAGGAATCCCAAGCATTGCTAATACTCAACCACAGTGTGATACATAGACAACTAAGCAAGCTGCCATGCTAGAAGCATCCAAGTTGTTACAACACAGAGTTCAGCATGGGCTAATTCACCTTTTAGAGTAATTCTAGGGTAAATTAGTTTGCCCTCATCTTCACGCCGCTGCCTCCACCCTGCTTTGACACTGAGATAGCTTTTTCATAGCAAGCTCAATACCTCCATACAGCTTTCCGATATGCAATCCAGACATATCCTTATGGATAACTTGTTAGTTGAAATCTCTTAGGGAACGGTTTATGAGAAACAGACAAGATTTTCTGTTGTTGCGGAATCATTGTTTTTCTCTCTAGACTGACCATTCAATACAGTTGAACAGATATGATTTCAGGTCCAAATGTAATTAGATTCAGAGCCTGGTCTTGCCTGTTCAAGCAGAAAAAGTCCAGGAATTGAGTTCAGATTTGAATCCAAAATTCAGGTCCAGGGTAAGTCTGTATGGGATTGTGGACATTAATGGACCCATGGACTTTGTCTCCAACTGTGCATGTAAAAGATAGATTTTCACTTATTTTCAGGCCTATTGGGTGTCTTAATACTGTTTTGTATTACAGAACACTAGAGCAAAAGAAATGAAAGGAACATAATAAAAGTGATGAA
>VZSC01002772.1:54541-65138 GCA_013398225.1 Steatornis caripensis | reverse complement strand
TGGAGTCTCCTTCTCTGGAGATATTCAAAACCCGCCTGGATGCATTCCTGTGCAACCTGCTCTAGGCTAACCTGCTTTAGCAGGTTTAGCAGGTAATTGCCTAGCAATTACATCCGCCAGCTCCCTCAGCACGCGTGGATGCATCCCATCGGGACCCATCGATTTGTGCATGTTCAGTTTGCCTAGCTGCTCTCTAACCCAATCCTCATTGACCAAGGGCAAGTCTTCACATGTAGCACAGCACACTCCTTCATGGTACAATCAATCAACTGCGCAGATCCTATTGTTATAAATCAGGGCTTCATTTGACTCGGTGCAAGGCTAATACTTCTATNACAGGCTGCCCAGAGAGGTTGTGGAGTCTCCTTCTCTGGAGATATTCAAAACCCGCCTGGATGCATTCCTGTGCAACCTGCTCTAGGCTAACCTGCTTTAGCAGGGGGGTTGGACTAGATGATCTCTAGAGGTCCCTTCCAACCCCTACCATTCTATGATTCTATGATTCTATGATTCATTTGACTCGGTGCAAGGCTAATACTTCTATAGCACGCTGCAGGCACTTGGTGATAGCATTCTGGGGGAGAAGAGCCTAAAATCACAGCTGGTTTCTTTTTCCTCTCTTTATATTATGTTTTTCAAATCTTGAAAATAATTTAGACTAGGAAATGCCAAATATGGAGTACAGTAATATTTCTGTAAATTCTTCAGATAAAGAAATCTACTTCAATCTTTATTAAAAAAATCGCTACAATAGAGAACCAGACAAAGACGGAAGTTCCTCTGATAGCCCTTTGATTACTCCATACAGCGATAAAGACCTCTTCTGTTCATTTCTATCTGGTAGGCCTTGTGTCTAATATAGATTAGAGGTTCATCTTAGGCAATTTAAGAAAACATCTCAGTGATTTTTAGCTATCACATGGAGAATTCTTAACTTCTTCATGGGTCGTTTCAATGTAATTCCCTGGACACTATGAATCTTCATCACCACTTGTCAGTTGTATACCACATAGTCTGGCTGTAGCCAGTTTTACTCGTTACAGGTTTTTTTTCTTCTTCAGGAAATACATACTCTTACAGCCTCAAAAAAAGTATTGAGGTTGTTATACACAGTTATCTTTTATCACCTGTCATTTTTATGGAAAATATTAACACTAGAACTTTTTCATTGAGAAATTAATTTCAGCTCTTCCTTCAATTCTTCAAAACTTCAAAAATCAAGTGATTTCAAAAAAAAAGGTTTGCTTGCTTCAACAGCTGTCTTTAANAACTTTTTCATTGAGAAATTAATTTCAGCTCTTCCTTCAATTCTTCAAAACTTCAAAAATCAAGTGATTTCAAAAAAAAAGGTTTGCTTGCTTCAACAGCTATCTTTAATATGTCAATTAGTCTCAGACAGTGTAAGCAAAAGCGGTTACAAATGTATTTCTTTTATCTTTTGTTCTTTGCAACAGATTAATCACCATGAAATCATCTCTTATTTCAGAGCTTAGTTTATTTTCCTGAATACTTACTGATAGTAGAAATAGGATTTTAGGTAGCTTTTAATACAGTTGGTGGAAATGGTGATCCTGTGGTAGGGCACTTGCAGAAGCTTTAAATACTGATCTGATAGAATACGTGCTGCAATACTGAAGTCAAGTGAGCTGTGTTAATTTACATCACCTGAAGATCTCAACAGTGTGTGCACTACTATTTAATCCTGAGTAATATTGTAATAATCTTTAAATTAGGGTTTCGTTTTTCAAAACATGAAGGAGATACTTCTATCATGACTAATATTACTCTGTGATTGACCAGGACACACAGAGTAACACTGGCCTTTCTGAGTAGCCTGGGCCTGACTGTAGACATCCCTTGAATGGTACAAGAAGTCTTGGGGGGTTTTATGGCCTGGGCTGCTTGCTCTCCAGCTACACTCAGGAGTCCAGGACCTAATCCTCCTTGCCAAACCATGCATCTCTTCAGCCATCTGGAAGAATCTTCTGAAAGATGAAGGAAGAGGTAGGGGTTCTGTAGGAGACAGCCACACTATTTTCAGGTCTGAGAATCAACTTTCAGGTCTCAGGTTGTCACTGTTTGAAGCTGGGCTGGCTATTAAATGAATGACAGACGCTCTTTGTTAACCCCCTCCCTCCTCAGAACGGAGGGGGGGAAAGAGAAAAGAGAAAGAGACTTATGGGTTGGAAAAGTTAAACAGCTTTAATCTAACTACAATAATAATGCATAATAATAATAGGAAGAAATAATAATGAAATATATACAGCTATGTATCAAACTGATACCGAGCTCCCTGCCACCGATGACTGATACGTCACCGGGCATGCCCCAGGAAAGTCCTGGACTGTACTCAGCAGCAGCAGGCAGGAGCTGGATTCAGGAATGCATGGATCAGGATCGAAGACAGAAGAATTGGACAGAATCCTCCTCAGACGCCGGCCATAGAAGAAGAGGAGGGAGACCCTCGTGATCCCCCAGCTTTATACCAAGTATGATGCGTATGGGATGGAATACTCCCTTTGTCACTTTTGGGTCACCTGTTTGACCCGCTCCTCCCCACTGCAGGGTCACAGGTGTGACCCCTTCTCTGCTGGCGCATAAGAAAGTTAGCAGAACCAATCATTGACCTTGGTCTCCACAGGAATAACTATAAGCAAGAGCCTTTCTGCATTCCACCCCTACTGATGTTCCAGCACTAACTATAAACACCAAGCCTTATCCCTGCTAGAAGCAGCTACTGTCTGGAAAAACACGCAGTTAATTTCAGAGAGTGCAGCTTCTCAGAAGAGACTTAACTAAAAAGCAAAGTTACTAAAAGAAAATTGGTTCTGTCCTGGCCCAAACCAGGACACAGGTAAATTGTATTTAGAATAATAACGTAAAAAGTACAGATTTAGAAAGAACCTGGCAATCTGACATTACAGATTTTGTAAAATAAAGGAGACTTTTCCAGCCACCATTAACCAAGAGACTACTTACTGCATTTTTAAAAACATTTCTGATTCATCTTTTCTTGGAGCACATTCTGATGATATATCACACTCAAGGAGAGATTAGTCTAACTGCCAAACAGTTATAGCATTCACTCTTCCTATTGGCCAGTGTTTTTCCTGGGGAGAATAATCTTAATCAAACCCTTGTGCCTTGGTAACACAGCAGCTTTTAGTTCTCGTTCCCAACTTACATTTTCAAGATGAACTAATGGGTATTCCATAAAGTCAGAGGTCATACATTTTATCATTGGAAACATTTCAGTTGAACAGAGCTGACCAGTAACTAGCAAAGGTTTAACTCTCCTCAGCACTGGAAGGTCTAAATACCTGCATTTCTCAAAAGGATGCTTCAGCTTTTGTTGTTGTTTACAGTGTTAAAGTAGGTCCTGATACTTTTTAATCCGTTGTATTTTTTAATCTTTTGGAGTTTCCAAAATAGTTGTGTTTGACAGATCTCTCTCCCTGATTCTACCTATTGATTTAGTCTGCAATGTATTTGCAGTCCAAAAGGTTTTTTTTTGTTGCAATACATCATGAATGCTCAAAGTCTTCTTTGTTGCGAGTGGATGAGGGTGTGATACATAAGGACAGAGAAGGTAGGAAACTCATGGAGAATTTTTCCATTCTTCATTTACAGGTTGTATAAGGTAAGATGCTTTTACTCCTTTAACGGAGAAGAATAGCACAGTTGCACCAAAGTCATCCGTTCAACTGCTAGTGATGCCAGTGTGATGGACATCTGCTAATATCGTCCGCATGGGTCTTCAGTTTCTCATGCATTCACATCCTTACACTCAGCATTGCAATAGAGGAGTCTGCCTAGGAAAAGAAATGCAGTTCCAGCAGTTATGGGGGTAGAAGCACACACACTACCTCAAACTACTTTTGTACTGTCTTTTGGCGGCCAGTATCCACATTTTCAAAGGAAGATTGAACAAGAGGGTATAATGGAATAATCAGCTTCTAATATAGTTTGTGTCTTGCTTCAGTTATAGTTGATAGCGAAGATCTGCAGGAGGATTCAAGTATCAATGGCAACTGTAGTCAGCATATTTTCAGGATGTAAGCTCTGAAAAGCTCTGATGAAGTGCTACCTAGGTATTGATGTGTGGGAGATACAGAGATATCTCAGAGTGGCCAGTGTTCAAATTCTTCAGGCATTTGAAGAGCTTTGGATAAGCTTTTTAAAATGCCGAAGTGCAGATAAAGTTAAGCTGATCTCAGCCCTAAGCCATTCTGAATTTCAAAGAAAGGGATTCCTCCAGCTCTTTTTGCCTGTTTTCTGTAGTGAAACATAAAAGTTTGCACCATTTCAAATGGATTATGGAGTTTTAGTGCTTTCTTTCTTACTGTTACGAAGTATTCTTTTTCATATAATTGTGCAGTCTTTGTAAATGACAACTTTGAAGCCTGTGGCTCTGCAACAGAAATCTAAAACTGGCCTGGAAATAACTGCAGGGAATACACGCTAGAAAACAATCTGATCCTGGTAAAGGAGCAGATCAGATAATTTAACATTTCAACTTTGAGTTCCATTATTCTATAATGATTCACTCCGCTGTCAGAGTACTCTGTCATGTTTTTGCTTTCTCCTGTCTTATGCTGGACGGAGACAAGAATAAAGAAAATGAATGTTTGCTTTGTATCATGTTCTGTGCTACTTACAGTTTTCACAAGATGACTGGCAGTCTTGAGTAAGACATGACATTTCCAGCTGATAGACAAATGCCTTTTCAAATATTAGAGTGGGGGTTTTTTTATTCTAGTGACTTTCAGAAAATCTCAAGATCTATTATTTTACTTTACAATGACAACTTCTTCCTGTAAATGGAAACAAACTGAAGGAAAATGTTTATTTTTGTTGTTTTTTATGCAAATACAGCTTTTAAGTCAATGTACAAGCCTCAGAACATCCTCTGTCACCCCAGAAATATATTGTCCTGGAAATGTTCATTCAGCAATTTCTTCCACATCCAGAATTTATGAAGCCATATAAATGGCTGGCTATCTGGAATTTCATAAAGCCAGAGCTAACAAATTTTTTTCTCTCTTTTTTTTTTTAATATAAGGATATTTTATTCATATACTTAGAAGCAGATCTGTCAGGTTATTTCTTTACCTGTTGAGGAAGTAGAGACAAGGTATACTAAAATACATTTTCATCATAACTTTAACTTTTGCATTCACCATGCCTATATTTTGTTCTCTCTGCTTTACTTTTCATAAAAGTGAAGAGAGGAGTAGCACAAAGGCAAAGCTTTGGAAATTGTATCTTCAAGAAATCAATGTCTCAGAGTTCCTGTTCTCAGAGCATTAGATATAAAATTCAAGGGAGGTCACACTAGATTGTTATTAGCCCTGTCCTCTTTCAGTGCTTTCACAGTCTTCACACACTGTCAGAAAAGGCACAGTATTATTCTGTATTCTAGGACTAAATTTTTAGGATGTAACAATTAGAAACTTGTCCTTCAAAACGTGTTTTTCCAATCTGTTTTGTAGCATTTAACTTTTATTATCTTTGTTTGATTGTGTATTTCTTAACTTCCATGACAGCTTCTTACAAAGGTCTTAGCCACTTATTGAGCAAATTACAATAATCTACTGTTGTAATATCAAGTATTTTAACAACATGTCAGAAGAATTCTAGCAAATTAGAGAAGTAAATTTATTTTCAGTACAGGCGGTGCTCCTCAATCTCTGCTCTCTCTCCTTGAAACACGCAGGATTCCTACTTAATACTAGCAAGAACAAATCCTTGATCTTTATTCATATATAGTAACCCTATTCCTATGTATACATAGTATCACAGAAGACAAGATCAAAGAAGAAGATACGTGCTGCCAATAACGACATTTTAGATGTCAGGTGTCTGGAGCAGAATCCTATACAAAGCATCTGGCCACCATATGGAGCTCCTGGTCAAGCTCATGTACTCATGAACAGGCAGTTAACTTGAGCAGCCTCAACCCACTTTCCAACTTTCTAAAACTGTCTTATTGGCAACTGTACTCACAGGAGTGCATCTGATGTACAGGCTCCTCCATCTACTCTGGACATATAGCCCCGAAATCCTGCATAAAAATACAGATCTGTGGTGGTTTTGGTACTGGATGATACCTGGTCTTTCGGTATAAAAAGCTGCTGACAAGAATAAGCAGTGACAGACTCACATGCAAACTCGTGTTTCTTTCGAGTGTATCCAAATCACCAATCTAGTCTATGAGATGAGAATGTCTGCTATCAATCAGCTCTGTCCAAGTTGTTCAACATAAACAACAGAAGATGCTATTTATCTGATGAGAGGTTGTTTGGCCTAACAGTGAAATTACTCAGAAGGGAAGGAAAAGATCTTGATTCCTACTTCCAGGACAGTTTTTTATATGATGACATTAAACACTGCTGGAAAACAGGTGTCATTTTTGTGCTCATCTCTGTAGTATGTGACCGTAAAGATAATACTTTGGGATGTAGGATTCTGAATGGTTTGGAAGTCCTGGGAATCTGAAAATCTAAGCCAAATGCACGTACAGGGTGGAGGTACCCGGAAGGGGAGATACCAGTGGATTTAGTTTTGTGTTAGGTTCTTACTGCCTTTACTGAATCTACTCCAGTGCTCCTGTTGGCTCCAGCCCACAGCTACTACCAAAGCAAAGACTGGAATACGTGCTGTTAAGTTACTTTTCAGTTTACACTTATTTGTGAGACAATATTGGTCACAAACTGTTACAAATAACAATATGGTCAACAGTTTTCTTAGACCATCTTACTGGATCTTTTCCTGTTACTATTGCATTGCACGTGCAGTGATGTAACTTCTGCTTTGTTTCAGAAAGCATGAACCAGAGCTTTCTAATTAAATATTATAGAAATTTAATAAGAATAATGTGTCAAAAATATCTTTCTGCAACATGGTAAACTTTGCAACCTTCTTATTTTCATACAAGTTTTGATTTTATTAGCAGTTTACAGGGTCTTTTTGTAAGTACCAGCATATGTTCATTATTCTCTACAAATTTATAAAATTCTCAAAGCCATATGTTTTTCTATAGAAAGTTGGCAAATCCCTATGTTATCTATACACAGGCCACAAAAAAAAAAAAGACACTACTGTTACTGACTATTTTTTTCCTATTTAATAAGACTTCTTCTGATAGATAAGATATGAAATAATGATAGACTAGAATAGCCTGTGCCTGCATTTGTTTTTTGTACAAAGTTGATACACCTAGCAGAAACGCAAAGTGTCTGCATCATGGGCTTAGCAAAAAGATGAATATGCTCCCAAAACATGACATTGTAATGAACTGTAAATAAGTACAAAACCCCTACCCTCTGAATTCATACAGATTTTTTTGGCATGCTAAAAAATAGCAAGACATTGAGATAGGGGTGTAGGTGGGAGATAGAAACATGGCCTTGCAGAAAAAAAAAGCATACAAATATGCTGAGGAGTTTTTTTCACAAATCATTCCCAGAAAATATCAGGGATTGTGAAATGTGGCTGCATCTGAGCAAACATAATTCAATTCAGTACTTTGTAACTCCTTGTTCATTTCTTACTTTTCCTTCTTTCTCTGAAAATATTCCAGGCTATTGATGTAAAGGAGATATTTATCAAAGTAAAATCTTCCTCTCAAGCTTCAGCTCAATTGAGTATCTGGTAATGCTCAGTCTTTCTTTGTCTCAGCAACCAAACAGCTGGAACCCAGCAGGCTGGCTGTATTAGCAGTCTGTGATGACATTATTGCTTATTTTAGTAATTTAGCATGATAAAGTGATATGTCTCCACTGAGTTTTCAAATACCTAAAAAATGGCTTGTTAAATGGAAAGTTTTGCTGAACTATGATCATGCAAGGTATAGTTGGTACCCTAGAATCACAGGCTTTGTGCCAACTCTGTAGAAGCAGTGATGTATAGACAGGTCTGGATGCAGCTACAGGGTCCCCCTGAAAGGAGACAGCAATGCACAATTCACATTTTCACATGCAGAAAACCTACATTAGACATATATTCTCTTGCAGTTGGTATCCTGTAATCCCTGCTTGTCTGGGTGTTTCATCCCTTATTTTTGTGTGTTCTCTCATTACTCTTAGTATCTCTGCTGCTGTAAACTTTGCCGGTATGTTTTTTCAGCGTAGAAACAACTTATCTGCCATGTTTGGGCATTGCCTAGCTAGATAGAGCCAAGATATTTAAAGATTATTACAGTAGATAATAGATAATAATGATAACATAAATGTTTACAAAACATATTTTATTTACCTGGCTGTTGCTCTTCTGTTTTAGGCACGGAGAAGTTCTTTGAGGTGAGGATGCCCCGAGTTTTGTATCATGCTGAATACTACAGCTGGCAGAACCTCTCTTCTAAAGTTCAGAGAAATAACCAGCAATTTTCAGCACTAAATTGTGTTTTGGATCAAAACAGAACTTCACAAAACATCTCACAGACTCGAAAAATCAGTCCTGACACTGTTTGCAGACTCATAATAACAGGAGTTGGTTTCACCTCGCCTAAGGCTAGATGTGTGCAGCGCACATGTCTACATCTGAGCCATTCCTCAAAGACTACACTCAGCAGGGAGAGAGCATGCATTGCAGTCTGTGACTCATCTGACCTACTTTGGCTGTTTACTACCAGATAGGATGATTCATTCCCCAGAAGCATCCATGTCTTCCCAATATCTATACATCAAACCCGGATGACTACCCCAATGGAGATGTCTCAAGAGCTGTACTGTAGATGTCTAAGATTAGATGAGGTAGCTGTCGCTCACTGTATCTCAAACAAGAGACGAGCTCTCCACTCAGATATCTGTTGAAACAACTTCCTGAAAGGCTCACATTTCCTTACCATAGACGATGTTGGTAAAAATTTCAGATAGGTGGCAACAATATGTACGTAGTACCCAGCACAAAGGTTGAATGAGCCCCTGTTCAGCCTCACCCTCGTCCCTGGGTGTAGTATCTATTACTGGGCAACAGGGGAACTGCCAGGCAACCACTACTCGTGAACGTAAATTGATAGTGCCACCGTGTTCCCTTCCAGGGACCATGAGCTTTGCCTAGAGCATATGGTCCTCAAAGGAGAGCACACGGACATTGTTTCAGCAGTTTGGAGCCAAAATGATAGCACAAACGTAAAGGATCTTCACACACAGTATGGTGCGATATCTGATCTATGCATGCAGAGTACTACCTGTTAAGAGTTTTGAAAACTTACCAGTTAGTTACAACTTTTGTAATACCGTTTATGTCACATGTTTTGTTTGCTTTGGTCTTCATAACTGAGGCAAAGTTAGACCTGCTTAATCTGCCTTATCTCTGCATTTTCATGCTTGCAGAAGCCTGGGGGAGTTTGAAAGACTAACCTTAACCTTGAATTTTCTGTCTGCCTAACATTTGGGCTTCCTCAGAACTTCCACAGAACACTCTTTTGCAAGTTTTCCCTTAGGCTACATACAGTCTTCCCTTCCCCACTTACCCATGTGCTTTCCTGGGAATTTACAATCAATTTTTTTTAACTGTCAATGTTTTTATCTCTGGAGGAGAGTGCAGCTTTCAGGCAAGCTCTAACAGCCAGAATTCAGAGTTCACCCTAGCAAGTGATTTAACTGAAACGTCCAGCATTCAGGCTAGCGTGTTTTACTGCAGTAGTCAAATGTGCCTTTAAAAAGTTGAAAATCAGATTTTATCGGGATGGCACTGAATCACACTTCTTGTAACATAGCAACATAGCCTCCATTTGCTTGCATAGTTAAGTGCAGTATTTTATCGGTGCCTGCCTGTGTCTGTTGTGTCCCTGGTAGAGAAATCACTTGACTGATACTGGCAAGTGCTTTATATCATCAGTTAGGTGCTGTACCGTGTCTACAAATAAAGAAGGTGATGGAGGTGCTGAGATCACTTGTGATGGTCAGACCTAGATCAGGGCAGAAAGTGTCTTTAGACGTCTCATATGGATCCAAAAAGCTGGAAATGCATGAGAAATTAGAGGATGTATCTTACTATAAGGACCCAGCTCCTATATTTTAAAAGCTTTTATTACTCACAAAAGTCCGTGCGGTGATTATTTCCTGGAAAAATTTGTTCTTTAAGCTGTGACCAGACTTGAGTCAGCATATTTACTGTCCATGTGCCATAAGCTCCCCCTGAACCTTCCCGTATCAGCACCTCAATCATTCCACATCAACCCTAACATGGAGACAGAGGTTAGCTTTACTTTAGGTGAGAGGGAAATAGAATGATAGCAGGTTAACTAACGTTCATGATTCTTCCGATATAGAGATTAGTCATTTGTGGGGCTTGCTTGCTGATGAGGCCGTAGCTGTCTCTGAATCCTAGATCATGCTGTCATGCTTCACCTCTATCAGCAGTTCAGATGCAACCTGCCTGACAGCGTCAGCACACGGGGACATGAATCATCTTCATCTTCAGCACAATATCAAGTGCAATGACATTCAGGCCTTATGCAGTTACTAGACAGTAAGGATTAAAAAAATGATAAATACTTAAAATAGAGGCAAAACACCTCAGAAATCTGTTTGTTCCAAAAAGTGACCAAAAATAGTGCATTGTAGTACCATGGATAACAGCACAGAACTGA
>VZSC01002772.1:19984-54295 GCA_013398225.1 Steatornis caripensis | reverse complement strand
TAAGGGGTGAGAACTTACAAAACTTATAATTTCAGCTCACTTTGCTAGGATTTAGTCTATATTCAAGTCCTACCCAGTGATTCAAGAGAACTTGTCATCTGTGAATGACAGTGGTAATAATTTTTTTGTGTGTGTATGTCTTTTCTTAGCTTTGCTTGTGTCTACTTTATAAACTCTTCATTACACGCACTTTATTCTAGGCCTTGTACTGTTCCATAGATATAATTGGCTCATAAATAACTTGGCTCACAAACAGCTACGCTAAAATTACTCATCATTTGAATCTCAGTACAGTAACGTACTTAAGCACATGCTTAACTCGAAGTGAGGCAGCACGGTATTTGGATGCTAGAGTATTTGAAAGGAGCTTGCTGCTCACAGTGCTGAAAGAAAGAAAAACGTCATTGTTCTCTCACTGTAGTCAGGCAGTTGTACTAAAACATGGATTTAAAAAGGCCCTTGCAGAATGAAATGCTTGCTGTCGTTTCACCACATAGAAGTTGAGTTTGAGGAAAATAAACTTTAAAAAGCAACCAAATTTATCGACATACATTTATTCATTTTCAGAAGGGGTATGAGTGTGTGAGAACTCAGTAGGAGACACTGAATTTTGCTGGCTTTAAGCTGGACTTGATTTGCAGTGTTATGTTATGAGGGCAACTTACCATATCATATCATATCATATCAGGACAAGAAGAAAACACAAAACGAAATAAAACCATGATTAGAGAAAGGAAAAAAGACTAGGTTTTAGATTCCTAGGGTACTTAAATGCCCAGTCTGTCAGAGCACCCATTCAGCACGAGTTGAACTGTGGAAGGTCCCAGAATCTGCTTTAATATCCCAGCCTTAGAAATTGTCTTGGTGTCTAAGCTTCTCCTGTTGGCCATAGAAGGAATCAGCTAAAACTGAGTGCCTAAACCTCTGTTGATGTTACACATATTATACATACAGCAAGCTCGCTTGTGTATCCTGGCATGTATCCTCCAATCATACTCAGCAGGTTGAGTCTTATGCAAAGCTGGACTATGAAAACCTAGAAGACTTTCTCGGGCTATCAACCTACTGCTTTTCAAGACCACTAAATTACGTTCATACTAAGAGCTTATTTCAATGGTACACTGGGAGTCTCTAGATATATCTTCTTAATTGAGTTTCTTCTGACTGCAATCACAACCATAGAATAAACTCGTAATCAAGGAGTTCTGTTAACTCATGAAAGTAATAGAAGTACTTTTCCAGGAAAAAAAATTCTAAACTTGACTGTATTGAATGAAAAATATTTTTTTCCCTGTAGAAATTTACACTTTGGCCATTCCCTGCCAACATTTCCTCTTGGGTTTCTACTGTTGGCCCAAAGCCTGCTGAAAAGGACCAAAACGTATTTTAGATAGAGAGAAAATAGAGTAAGTCTACATTTATATGTAAATCAGTTATTGATGTTTACTTGTTGCAATCAACAAAGTGTGTTTTAAATAGGAAAGAAAATTAAAAAGACCAAACCGCCAACCCTCAATGTTTTCTAGTTACTGATGAAGTTAAAGTAGAACTGTCATTTCTAACTGAGAGAAGGGAAGGAAAAATGTGAGCAAGCTTTGCAAAGCATTTTGATTTATTTTCTATTTTCAAGGCTAGGTATTTTGCTCTTCTTGAAGTTCTCAAGGAAAATTTCTCATTGCATTCCAGATGACAGATCTCGAGTCCAATATTCTTTCCTCTTCACCCACACAGAATTCTTCACGGCCTTTCTTGTTTCCAAAGATAGCATATTGAGATCAAAATTGATCAAGCATGTGTGAAAAGTGACATATCTCTAAAGCTGAAAACACGATGTCTGTCATTTTTGATGGTATCAGTTCAATGGCTACAAACTTCAGATACAAAGTGCAAACTACAAGTACAAAGAAGAAAAAATAACCACCATTTTACATACTAGTTTATGATAACTATTCATAAGGACAAACAATATGAGTATTGCCCAGTAGGTGGTCTGTCTTTAACCTGTATTTGTATCTGTCTTTTACCTGCTCTAGGCTAACCTGCTTTAGCAGGGGGGTTGGACTAGATGATCTCTAGAGGTCCCTTCCAACCCCTACCATTCTATGATTCTATGTATTACTGAAGTTTCTGGGGCTGAACTTCGAAGGCCAGAGTATTCCCCTGCTTTTCCTTAGCAGGACTCCCCCCGACCCATCACATTTCATCTATAAAAATTTGCAAAAACCCCTAAATTTTCTTTGTGAAAGAGTGACTTCTGTTCTGTTTTGTGGTAGCCCTAGGCTATGAACTCTGAATTGGCAGAGTTTAAGTCCTGATGTCTGAGTAACGTGTATGCGCCAGGTACTTGAGAACTGCATAGAGCTTGGAGTGTTGCTATAAGTACACAGAAAATTGTATGTTGAAGACAGAGTTACTTTCTCTTTTATCAAAACTCATCCATCATGCCCTGGTTTGCCCAAATGCAGTATTCCATACCATACACATCACGCTCAGTATAAAGCTGAAGAATCACAAGAGTCACTCCCTCTCCCTTTATGACCAGGGGCCTGAGGGCACTGATGGGCTTTAGTGGCCCTAAGCAGCCTCACCTGTGGCCCAGGAGCCTATTTAAGCCCAGCATGGGGCTGGCAGAGGGGAAAATAAAAAAAAAAGAAAAAAAAAAAGGGGTGTCCTGGTGATGTAGTAGGATACTGCTCTTCAGCTTTGCCCAGCAGGACTCCACTTGATTATTTTGCCTTCAGTCCTGATCTGTGCATTCCTATATCCAGTTCCCACCTGCTGCTGAGTACAGTCTGGGACTTTCCTGGGGCATGCCCCACAGCATCCATGTGATGTATTTGTCACCAGGGAGAGGGGAGCTTGGTATTGGGTTTGTATATATTTGTATACGTTTCATATATATTTTTCCTATTATTATAATACCTTATTATTGTAGTTAGGTTAAAGCTGGTTTAACTTTTCCAACCCATAAGTCTCTTTCCCTTTTCTCTTTCTTACCTTTTGAAGAGGGAGAGGGTTAACAAAGAGCACCTGTTGTTCCTTTAATAGCCAGCCTAGCTTTAAACTGTGACACATCAGCTTTGCAGAGAAGAAATACCGGTACTCTTCTAACCAGGGACCCAGGAACTTCAAAGTCATAAATATTTACAATATACATGTAAATGGTTAATTGCTCATAAGACATTGAAAAACCACAATTCCCAAAGATCTAAAATTAGGAAGGTTTTTTTTGTTTCTGCAGTATCCAATTCTGTTTCAAGAAGCCAGTAATAAGGCAGGGAGGGACTGAAAACCTTGGATGGTTTTATCTTGTCATCCACAAAGCAACTCCAAGCTCCTTTCAGAATACTTCACATGGATATACAGTGGCTTTTTACGCTATGCACTCACTAGTCTCCAGCAAGGTGTGTAAGCAACAACAGTATGAGGAAATGGTAATTATGCACTGATAGTTAACATTATATTATAAAAACTTACTGTTCAAAACATCACCTAGAAGGGATTACCTTGTGTCTTTGCATCTTGTGACTTTGCACCTAAAAGTCTGATCTATAAAGAAGTAAAAAAATTCCAGCAGAATACAGAAGAAAATACTGAAAACCAAGATGAGACATGCATTGTATCATTATACAATTAAAAAAAAGGACAAAAAAAGAAAAAAATAGTTGACTTTGACAGGAGCTATTAACTTTTGAGCAGATGTTGTAATAATTTTCCAAGACAACAATTACCTCTTGGTAGTTTTGATTGTACGTTACAGATTGGAGCCCACATGCTTTCTCTTTCCTTCTTTTCCTCTGTTCTTTCCATCTGCTCTGTGGATGTTCAGTCTCTTGGGAAGATGAGATTAAGTAATGCAGTAAATGGCATTCGGGACAGGCTGGATAACTTGGAAGCAGCCAAGAATTGTGGTGAACCAGAAAGAGAACAGTAGGTGAAGTGATTTATACATTGCTTCCATTTGTGATTCATCCTTTTTTTTTTTTTTACTTAATTCTGAGCAGATATACTTATTTTCTGTGAGCACAGAAAACCATGAACAAATGCTTTTTTCTTTGCTAATCATTCAAGAATGCATAGTTGTTTGCAGTTCAGTTTTTTCCATAGTCATGTTAAGATTACATAAAAGATCTCTAGAATGAACACTAACTGCGATTGCTGCTTGTTTATGTAAAGTCACTGCAGAATTAATTCCACACAGACATCTGAAAATATGCAATTGTTTAAAGCAGATTTTTTGTAAAAAAAATGGTGTTGTGCTGTAGAATTGCTGTGATTTATATATTGGCCTGTTTTGCTATGACCTACTAAGATAATCCTTATGAGGAACAAAAGATTAATTTAAGTATTTTCCATACTTGCAGAACAGATTTTACAATATTTAAGATTTTCAAAAAGGGTCTGTATGAAATCATGTTATGCACAGTACACACACACACATATAGATAATTAGACCTAAGCTATGTGTTTATCCCAGCAGAGAGATCAGACCTGTTCCAGGGCCTGAGTTTCACGGACTGTTGCTGAGGAGAGGTAAAAGAGTGTGAAGCTGGTCCAGAAGCATGAGCTGTGTTCCTTTCCTGGAATATGAGTTCCCGTTAGAGACTAAAACTTAAACCTGCCCATGCATTTGGGATCCAGAGTATTTAGTTGATTTCTGAGGACTCACGCCTCAGGAAATCTCTTTCTGTCAAATAACTTTAACTATTCGGGTGTTCACTAGGCAGGGAGTAAATGCGTCTTTGGCTATCTGCAGCTTCAGATGTCCTAATGCGAACTAGGACTACGTAGTGGGACGGTCTCTGAGAGGCACTCTGCTTTGGGCCCTGGTCATCCTGTGCTGTGGTGGGCACGTTGAGAGCCCAGGGTTAAAACTCCCCAGGCAGGACCTCTAACAAAAGGTGGTTGTACCCTGCCAAGGGGAATTTATAATTAATATCACTGCCATTGATCTCAAGACTCTACAACCGAACTCAGCCTTCTTGAGGATGGAGGCAATCATTTCCCTATACTGGGGGCTTTTAAATCATTCAGTATTGAAATTTAGGCACTTGTGGATTTCTAACAACAGCCCAGAAAAGTTTAAAATTGTCAAATATTTGGCCAGTGTTAAAGAGTAAATCGTCTGGGTGATGGGCGGGGACTTTGGCATCCAAGCAGTGGCTGAACATGAGATAATGTGGTTGCTTTCCCTAATTACTGCAGGATTATGTTTTAGCTTGTTTCGCTATTATCATCACCACACTGTCTTTGAATTCCTTTTTGTAATCAACATAGATTTGAGACAGCATTGTTTTACATTTATCACAGGCCTGAATAATGTTTTCTAAAGGCTTGTACTGATATTTCTCTTCTGTTGCATTGTAATTTTAATGCATTGCAGCATCCACAGTCTCCCGCTGAAATTTTTGTCAGCATCTTGAAAATGTAAAATGAACTCTTGTGACACTCACAGATATTGTTTTCTCAGTGCTGACTGACTTTTAGCAGTGTTTTACTGATATTATCAACACGGTTAAGGAAATGTAACCTTTAAGGCTGCTTCAGAGGTTTGTTCACAGTACTTGTAGAAGAAAGGCCATCTGAATGGATTCGTAAAGCAGTAGGAAGAGCAGGGGATACAATACCCCTATGAACAAGCTGGCTACTTTGGCAGTTCCTAAATAAGGTACTAGTGAAATATTTATTGTAGTACAATTTCAAATGTATACTTTAACTCCTGAGTGGACTCTATAAAGGAAATGTAAAGGAAAGGCCGGTGGGAGATCACTAGGTGACATTCCAACATAATTTTGGGAGGTAACAGCTATGGTTGTTACTGAGGATCAATATAAAAAATCATCTGTCCCAAAAAATATCTTACAGACTGCCTTAGTCACTAGGAACTTGCTTTCCTTCAACCCTTGTTCCTGGAGCCATCTACGTCCACAGCAAGAGGCTGATCTCTGAACTTCCCAACTCTTTAAATTTGTAAATGTGAATGTTCTTGGGGTTCACAGGGGTTTAGTGAAGTGGAATGAGCCCTTTCAGTGTTTGAACTCCCTCCTACATTCTTCTTCTAGCACCTTTCAGTTCCCTGCTTCTGAGAGAAGAAAACAAAATGTCTAGGGTTAGCAAGGACAACTTTGTGAGGTGAATAAAAAGAACTCTCAGAGGAACTTGAGAAGTTTCCCAGTAGTCATCAGACTAAAACTATGGATAAAATTTGATTTTTTTAATCTTCCTGTCATTAGTCAACTGCCAAAAGTTTGACTCAGGTTTCGTTGTTTTGTTTGAAGATAATAGCGTCATGTAGTAAGTATCATGCACTCCAAAGTACTTTCTCAGAAGTGATGTTAGGAAAGAAACAATGAAATAAAACTGATTACTAATATACAGGAAATCAGTACAGATGGTGAGATATTGCCTAGGCTGTTATACAAACCAGTAAGATCTGAGGGAACTGATAGAAACATATCAAAATACGAGAGGGAGAAAAGAGGAAGGTGACATTGTTAATGTCTTTTTTCTTCTGTGCAGTTAACCCTATTCAGTGGAGATGAAGGTATTAACTTACTTTATTTCTTGCATTTTTAAGAAATTAACAACAACACTGAAGAATTAATTTAATATAACATGAAAACTAAAAGCAACATAAAATCAATTCTGAGATAACCAATTCAATTGTCATGAAAAACAAAAAAACATATTTTAATAGAAATGTATCATAAAGGGAGAACTTATTCTATTCCTGATCAGTTTTTTGTTATTCAAGTCAAAACACTGTATTATATTTTTAGTTAACAAATAATAGGGATAAGGTGTTTTCTTAGTCCCATCTCATTCTACCATTCTCATCAAATGATTCTTTTTGTTGCTCTGAAAAATCAGTGTGGCTGTGGCTTATTTTCACTATACCAACCTGTGTGCAGTTTCCTGCACCAGAATTTGTCAAATCAGTTTTTAATTTGTTTCTAAAACGTAAATGAAAATAAATGGAAACATAATTAAATTGCTCATTCTCTGTACTAAACCAAGAGGCAACTTGATGCTTTTTGGACTTATCCCAAGATTTTGTTTCAGCATTCCCTATTATTTCCAGCGGTGATATCTTGGATACTGTTTAGTCCCAGATCCTTGGAAGTCTTTGATATTATTGCATGTTGCAACACTTAATCCTCAGTGGCCTGATGCCCAGTAGTCTGTTTAACCCTGAGTCAAATGTTCAGTTCTTTGCTGGTGGAAAGAACATTTTAGCAACAGACCACCTGGGCAGGAATCACCTAAATCATTCTGCAATGAAATCACCAGGACAGAAATGAAAGAAAGCAGTGCAGCCTAGGCAGCTGTGCTAGAGATCTGATGCCTGTGGATAATAAGAGAGCGTGCAAAACCTTTCCCTCCTTGCTTCCAAATTCTCGTGTTTACTTAATTACTTCAGATCAGCTGCCTGTGGGAGGGACAGATATCAGTCTTATCACATCATTAAATTCAGAAAAACTAAAAGTGATTCTGAACTTTTTTCTTTTTCATCAAGCTAAGTTCGAGTTGCTGCAAAAAAGATTGTGATCAAGGGTGAGTCATCTCATGTTTAACAATAAAAGTAAAGGATAAATTAGTTATTAATTCTATTACAACTTTCAGTGCATTATCAGGGTGATTCTTTTGCAGTGTCTAGTTGCTGAGTCCTTGGAGGGCTAGGACCCTGTAACTGAAGCATAAATTTTGGTAGAGTATGATAAACAGTTCATGTGCTCGCTTTGTGGGCTGACACGTTGTCTTCCCTTTTTTCCCCTTCTCCGCCTGTCCCAAGATATTCATACTGAGAAATGTTTCTTTTGCCATGTGTAGTGCTAATGCAACTCTTGAGGTAACTTTTAAGTAGCATTGTACAGATACAGAACTAAGAAACGAAAAGAATTTCCTTTTATGGCTTTGGCCTTGCAACTATATCCACCAAGAGATCATCTGTGTCAAATTTTCCATCTGCTTTTGAGATATGGGCAAATTAAAAGTCAGCAGTTTTTTTTTTTTGTCATGTGCTTGTCACTGATTCCTAGTAAGAAATGAGAGATCAGTACACCAGATTGTGCCAACACTTTAATTATCCCTAGAAGTGTTGAATGCTGTCCTGTGTGGCATCTTCCAGTTTCATGAAGGAATACGTACCAAGGAACTAAGGGCAATACCAAACTTTCTGACTTTGTGAAGAGATTTTAAATTCCCCATTTGTGAATTTATTATTTTAAAATCTGAAACGCATCTCCAAATAATTGGCTGCTGTAAAATACACAAAAGCAGTTCACTGAAGAATATAAATAGCCTAAATCTCAGCATGTCACCTGGTCATGTGGGTTGTGTGTCATGATTGTGTCTCAAAGAGGAACAACCCTCAGCATTAAGTGATGATGTCTATGTGTCTGACATCCTCCTTCTGTATGTGTGGTAGAATATTTCTTTGAGCTTGATGTCTCAGCGAACTTTCCCACCAGTAAAATCATTTGCTCCAGTAGTTACAGGATTTCAAAAGGGAATTTCCACAACAGATCAACCCAAGTTATATTTCTCCTAGTAAATAAAGCAGGACAAGTACTGTTCCCTGGCACATGTGCACCCAGCTGAGATCCCTTAGTCCCCAACAACACGTGCTGAATCCAAGCTGCTGATTTATTAATTCTCTAGTCCATACTTGGTCCCAACTGGTGCCCAGACACTGTCTCTGATCCTGATGGCTCTCTTGGACCAAAATCATGCCTTGGAGCATGGGAACAGTTAAACCAGATACAGTTGCCAGAGCTCAGCCTGGTTCTTTTGTGCTGCTTAATTTGCTAGCATAGACACAGTCTTTACCTTTATTTGATTTGGTTTTATTGCACATTTCAACAAATATTCACAGGGAACGTAGTTCTTTCTCTTCAGTTTCTGTTGCATCAGGTTTTAGACTTAGGTTTCCTCAGGAGCCCTGTGTTTTACATGTAATGTCATGTTTTTCACATCCCAGTAATGTTAAAAAACATTTATTTTTCTGTGTTCCTCAGCTATGCATATATTGATTTTAGTNTATTGCACATTTCAACAAATATTCACAGGGAATGTAGTTCTTTCTCTTCAGTTTCTGTTGCATCAGGTTTTAGACTTAGGTTTCCTCAGGAGCCCTGCGTTTTACATGTAATGTCATGTTTTTCACATCCCAGTAATGTTAAAAAACATTTATTTTTCTGTGTTCCTCAGCTATGCATATATTGATTTTAGTAATGGTAATGTCAGGAACAGTAATAATGAAGCAATTGCTGCTGTGTTTGAAAAAAGTTTGCGTTTAACACAACTGTTTAGTTTTTACATAAACACTTCAGAAGTGAAAATTAATTCTGATAAGACCAACCTATCCTTGATACTTTATCTTCAACTCTGGCAGAGATTTATATAGAATTAGAACTATAGTTCTGTCACGGTTTAAAGCTGGGCTGGCTATTAAGCGAACGACAGATGCTCTTTGTTAACCTCCTCCCTCCCTAAAGTGGGGGGGAGGAAGAGAAAAGGGAAAGAGACTTATGGGTTAGGAAAGTTAGATCAGCTTTAATCTAACTACAATAATAATGCATAATAATAATAATGAAATATATACAAATATACAAGTATGTAGAAAACCGATATTGAGCTCCCCCCCACCGACGACCAATACGTCACCTGGACGCTGTGGGGCACGCCCCAGGAAAGTCCCGGACTGTACTCAGCAGCAGCAGGCAGGAGCTGGATTCAGGAATGCACGGATCGGGATTGAAGGCAGAAGAATTGGACAGAGTCCTCCTCAGCTGCCGGCCATAGAAGAAGAGGAGGAAGACCCTCGTGATCCCCCAGCTTTATACCAAGTATGATGCGTATGGGATGGAATACTCCCTTTGTCACTTTTGGGTCACCTGTCCGACCCGCTCCTCCCCACTGCAGGGTCACAGGTGTGACCCCTTCTCTGCTCTTTCAGTTCTGGCGCACAAGAAAGTTAGCAGAAGCAAGCATCGACCTTGGTCTCCATAGGGATAACTATAATCAAGAGCTTTACTGCATACCATTGCTTCTGATGTTCCAGCACTAATTATAAACACCAAGCCTTATCACTGCTAGAAACAGCTACTGTCTGGAAAAACACGCAGTTAATTTCAGAGAGTGCAGCTTCTCAGAAGAGACTTAACTAAAAAGCAAAGTTACTAAAAGAAAATTGGTTCTGTCCTGGCCCAAACCAGGACAAGTTCACATATAAGTACATTTGGCAAGATTTTGAAAATGGAAAGAGATGTGCAGCAGAGAATGAAAGAATCAAAGTAGTTCAAGAGGGACATGGAGAAATGAAAAGAGAAGGTCAATTCAAATGCTTAAAGCATTGAGTTTCAGATAGCTTTGTTGCAGTTTGCATAAGGGTAGAGGACAATAAAGGAATCACGACTGCAGTTCCATTTTTAGGAAAAAAGTATAAAGGAACATTGCACTCTGTTTCCTTAGTACAATTAATGAAAGATACAGTATATGATATTCTGGCTCTCTAAAAAGAGAAATTTACAAAGGTTTTTCAATGTGTTTTTCTTTTTATTTTTTAACATTAAATATTGGAAAAAGCTACTTTATATATTGGAGTGTCCAGTCACCATGGCAACATCTATACTGTGGGAGTCAGGAGTGTTCCCAGTTTCTGATTCCATGTGTCTCAGCATATTTTATCTCTTTGTCAAGGTGAGAAATAGGCATTCATATCTGCTCAAGGCTAGAGATGGGTTGGCTTCGGAATAGAGGAAATCCAGACACATAGGCCAAGAGGCAGACAGGGCTGAAAGGCACATCACTGGACGTCAGCTCTCCTGATGTACAGAAAAAGATCATGGAAGAAGGAGGGAGAGATGCCAGAGAAAGATAGTTATGATGGTATCAATTTGGTAAAGCTGAATTAAACTCGGTGGTATTATTCACCTTTTATTTTGTTGAAAACAAAATTGTAGCTAAGAGCCCCTGTATTTCATAGGTCACAAGTCTTTTGTGCATTTCATATTACAATTTGCACAAATAATNCACATAGGCCAAGAGGCAGACAGGGCTGAAAGGCACATCACTGGACGTCAGCTCTCCTGATGTACAGAAAAAGATCATGGAAGAAGGAGGGAGAGATGCCAGAGAAAGATAGTTATGATGGTATCAATTTGGTAAAGCTGAATTAAACTCGGTGGTATTATTCACCTTTTATTTTGTTGAAAACAAAATTGTAGCTAAGAGCCCCTGTATTTCATAGCTCACAAGTCTTTTGTGCATTTAATATTGCAATTTACACAAACAATAAAAAAATCCCTCATTTTAATCTCAGAAGATTACCAAGTAGTGGGATTTTTAGACACAAATACAAAATTTAGATAATTTTCTTTGCTGAACACAGAAGAACACTTACATTATTGCCACATTTACATGCGGGTTTTTTTAAAAAAAGAAATTCAGTAGAAGGTGTTATATATTACAGTCATTTTTACCTTTTCATCTGTTACACTCACGATAATATTTCCAAATAGACACTTAAGAATATGTCAGAGTAGCATTTACATAGCACTTCTTGTCAGGAGAAGAGCTGAAAGGATGTGAGAGCAGCAACTTTCCACTCATTCTGAGCTGTAATTTCATGCAGTTGACCTTGCTCTTACTCCGTTTTTCCTGCACAAGGACAAGACCTTGGCGCCTGCACAAACTATACTGATACTAGTGGAGCAGCAAGCAATGTTGCTGACTGAATGCACCGCTGAAGGTGCAAAATTAGAGGCTTTGTGTATAATTTTCAGAAAGTTTCTGTCTTGCAATTTGCATGTCCTCCATTCACACGATACTTCTAAGAAAAAGTTTACTCTTTCATGAAGTCCTGTTAGTAGTTTTATAGGTAAACTTGCCCCTTTTTTATTAATTTTGCTTTTACTTGTTCTTTTTTATCTCCACAGCTAGCAGTTATTTTTTTCTGTTGTTTCTTTCTAAGAATTTTGTGCATTGATTTCTGGTTTTCTTTTTCTCAGTCATTTTGGTTTTTAGTAGGATACTACAACAATCCTAGGACAATTGGAAAATATTTGTAAATCATGCCGTGGTCAACCAACTCATCACCACAGATGACAAGTGCAAATTTTATCCAAAATTAGCAAATGCTATCCCAATGTCTAAACTGTCATAAATAAAGAAGTGAAGATTTTTTCCTCTAAATCCCGGTCTTCTTTTCAAGCTGCTAAATATATGGCTCCCTGGTGCATTATAAATGGATTTGTAGACAGACGTTTTTACTACAATATGTTTCCCGGTTTTTCTCTCTTGTGAAGTCTACTACTATCAAACAAGGAGACCATAAATTCAGGGAAGAGATCGAGTCTGTTATTTGAAAGGAGAAAATTAAGTAGCACTGTGAGGAGTGACGGATGCGCTTGTTTGCAGGTCATTCTAATTGTCTGTCCTCTGTGTACAACTCCAGCAGTGGGTAGGTTTTGCTGGCACTATATAGCATTTTGGTTTAAGAAGCTAAATGTAAAACCAGAGAGGGATTAGCCACAGATGTACAGACAGGTGTTCTGGAGAGCTTGAGCAGTGATTTACAACTATCATTGAAAGGGCTTATGGGCACAGACATTTTCCATTACCTCAATGAAAACTGACTGCAAAAATAACATAACTCAAGAGATGGAGCAGTCTACGGACGTGGAGCTAGCAGCAACAGATGGAGGGAACACACTTGAAACAAATTAAGCAACTAATTGTAGGGCAGAAAACAGAGTGTGACTCTTGGGTAAGATATGGAGGGCAATATAGCACAGTTGCAACAAGAGGCATATGAAGTAGAACAAAAAGCAGTCAGAACATAGCTTTTATAATATTTAATAAATATTTACTCTCCATATTGTCAAAGGGATATATTTTCAGACCTTATACAACATTTAAATTACAGGGGTTGGGCTCATATATATATATATATATATGTGCCTAGTACTAGGTGCTGTATGAGAATCCACAAAGGTCTCTTCAGCATTTTAATGAAGTCATAGTCTAATGATTTTGCAGAGGGTTCAAGGACCAGGTGAATCATCCAAACTGCAAATCTTACGCACTATGGATTTTGTTTTTTTAATTAGCCCATAACTTGTGGAACAATTTCTCTTTGCTGTCATTCATATAGGCCTGAAATTGCTGTTCTTAGGCAAGGAAGCATCTCAAATGTGAAGTTAAAAGGAGTTTTGCCTGCCCGGCCTCTGTCTTGTCTCAGAAAGAGATTGACTGTGACATCAAGTTGTTTGCACATCTTGGAGTTAGCTTATCTGCCTGACCAAGGCAACTGCATCTTCAGCTCAGATGTTCAGAGAGCATGGACTGAGAAAGGCTTGGACGGTCAACTCTAGCTGTCATTGTAATCACAGTTTAAGGACTTTTGGCCCTAGATATCTTCTTTTATCACTGCTGTTAAGTCCTTGAATTTTAAAATGTCTTACCATTTTTGTGTATGCCTGAACAAAATCATGAGCATGTACTTTTCCACATATTTTTCTTCATTGCTATATATAACATAGCTGCACTGAGTGATCTCAGTCGTGGAAAATGCTGAAATGCCTTGTCTTCCACATTAAATGTATTTATGTCTCTGACAGTCTACCGTAACAGCCTACAGGCAACTCTATCCTTTCTATTTCTATTCCTAAATTCTGTCCTGCTTGTGAAATATGAGAACTTTCTTTACATACCTGTAATGGAAACACGATCCTCTATGTAGCTTACACTGTTTACACAGAACATGAAATAACAGGTGAAAGAGCATTTATATTTGAAAGATTTCTTCTTGGTCTAATAACCAGGTTAGCCTGTGAACTGTGTGGCCAGCAAAGAATGCAGTGTTAGCACCACCTGGATTTTCTCCAGGCATGGTGATTCTGCACAACTTTAGGGAAAATACAAAACAAAGCCATGATGCAAGTGATTTTTTTATTATTTTGTTGCCATGCGACTTGGTGTTAAACATCAGTGCATCAACTTCTTTTTTCTATCTGTTGGCCTTATGGTTAGACAGCAGTGAGCTAACTGGGAGTGCAGTTGAAAAAGAGAGTGACAAAGGTGACAGACACAGAAGCACAAGATGGGGAGAAGGTCAAAAGCACTGAGATTGCCGTGAAGCACCTGTAAGGGGAGAGGCAGTAGGAAGAATGGAGGAAACAGCTTGTTAGCATGGGGAGCTTAAACTGCAGCCAGCACTGTAATGACACATTAGTGCTTTTTAGTCCTTGCTGCTGAACCTGCTGAGATCACTTTCAGCTCCTGCTGTTCAAAAACATATCATTAGAACCCTTAAAAAAATGGATTTTGACTGAACTGGTTATTTTTTCCAGAGACCTTTTTTTCTTTGAAGCAAACCTTGGATTGTCACTGAGAGTCTCCCTGCTGTTAGCTCCCATGTCCTTGGGCCACCCTGCTGGCTTCCTATGCTGCTGTTCTTCCACAGACCACACAGCTAGTTAATGGGATGGAGAGCCTAAAAGGGTCCATCAGGGGAGGCAGGCCCCTCTGCAGTGCACTCATTCTGGCCCAAGGAGGTCCTCTCAGCGGTCGCAGCACCTGGTCCCCTCCTCCCTCATTGTGGCAGTAGGAAGTAATACCTCTCCTGGTTCTTGAATGTTGATGTATGTGAAAAATAAAGGAGGACCTGATTGTCCAGATTTTTAATATGAATTGTAGTAAGATCAACACAGTTGAAAAAGTTGTTCCCAGAGAGGATATTAAGCACACAACCATTCTGTCTTTTGGTGAAAAACAGGTAAGTTAGAAGCTCTTCCCAAGTGGGAGATTAGTAATGAGGCTGCTGAAGTACAGTCCATGAATAGCTCTGCTATAATTCATGATCACAGGTGAGTGAAAGCTGAAAACTGTTCCTATCAGACTTGACACAAGAACAACAAATCTTGCCAGCATATATCTGGGATTGTTTTATTAACCTTTAGTTTCATATATGTATAATGAATATTAAAACCAGGCTGTGTTTTGAAACCGCTATTTAAAGCACAAATTTCCACAAGCCATTTTTCTTCCCATGAATAGTTAATTCTCCATATGGGCCATGGATTAATGTGTCAGAACTGTAGCAAAGGTGTATGCTCTTTTCACATGGAGAGTCTCTTTGGTGCTCCAGAAGTGACACATATGATTGATAACCAGAGAATACTGAGGATGCAGTGACCGTTTGGCATATACCACTGTACGCAGGAACATCCTCAAGTACCTTATAAAGTCTCAGCTGCTGAGTTTAACTTGATTGATACAACTCTGTGACAGAAGAAAGTGTCAAAAGTTGGATCCAAAGATCTGACCTTGCACCTTCTGAGCAAGTGGGCACGGCACAACTGGCAAACGTAGCCATTGACCCAGGCAGGTCAGGTACGGCTCCCAAAAGCACCTGTTCCGTAAGGCATTTCTAATGCCAAGTGATACAAAGTCATATCACTCTATTGTGTCTGAAACAAGTGTCTGGCATCCACCTCACACTGTGGTAAATGATGTCCCAAGGTTAAAAACACTTCAAGGATTGAACAGGTATTATTATCTTGCCTGGACATAAACCAAAATTTTTTTTTAATGTATAACTCTTTTAAGTGAGATTAGAAAAGAGGTCTTTTAGCTCATTTACTTCAGTGGAACTACTCTAAGCTATAATAGTATGATTGCAGTCACAATCAGGTCCTACATAAGCAGCTATTCAGGCCATAATACTTGGAAATATCTTCTAAAAGAAGAACTCGCCAGGATCCTGCAGGACCATGTAATAAAGTGCATCTCCTCCACAGCTGTGGCCAATGGACCTGCTGTCAATGTGTTTAAAATCCTATAAATACTTCTGGGAGTCTGCAAAATAAAAACCCCAATGAATATGAAAATAAAGTTCATGTAAATTTTTATTCACAGATATAGATGAGCTTGTGAAAGTTAAAATGTGCATAGTTTTCTACCTTAGTATTTAAAAGTTGTGCATTTACATTTTTATAAATTCATCATATATTCATGTACAAATTCTACTTTCAGATTTAGGTTTAACCATAATTATAATATAAATTAACAGTCATCAGGTAAACAGTCTACTCACACTTTGAACGTGTCCAGCTTTGAGGTCTTGTGTGTAATTACTTATTTTGTCCTAATCATAGTACGAAAACAAACAGAAGAAACATGATCTTCTAGGAGCTGAGACTTGGGTGAAAAATGGCCAGTTATAGTAAAGACGTGCATTTCAACTGCAGTGATGATACCTTTCCTTAAGACTGGGGCACGGTGATGTGTTGGTATTAGGGAAAACTGTTACATGAAGTACATATTTTAAGTTATGTATGGATTAGCTGCAGATTTCAGTTACCACTGCTGCCATTGAAGAATTTAGGATGAAAATACTGTTAATTTTAAACCGGAAAGAAACGAAGAATATATTATGGTTAGAAGGACCAAATTTCACCTAATAAAGGAAATGTGTAGCTACTCATTTTACTGGATTCACATTTTATTTGCACTTCAGAGGCTTTAAGCTCTCTGTTTCTAGTGGGAGCAACACATCTGGGAAGCTTCTGTTGCAGAAGGTTAGACAAATGAGGAGGCTTTAATGTTTTATGGCAGTCACATTAAGAAAAATACTTTAATTAGCTCTACAGACAGATTATACATTGCAGGGCTATTTTGTTTTATATTTCGGTGTATCAGAATTCAGGGCTTCCCCTGAGAAAAGCACTGGAAATGCAGATTAGATTCCTCACATGAAACAGGACAAATGAGAACAGTTTGTGGCGGAGATTACGAGTTCAGCCTCAGGTAAAATGCCTCATGAAGTTATATTTCCCATGGAATTCCTTTCACTGTTCCAGGATAATATTGCACCATTTGCGTTACGGTCTGTGCTGTGTGTGGAAAGTATGAAATAGGAGTTCTTTCCACCTGCACCACAAACTAGAAATTTTAATGCTTGTGTTCCTTAGAGCGTGAAAGTTTTTTTTTTAATTTAATTTGCTGTGACATGAAAATGCTACTAAGAATATTAGCATTTAATGCAGTTGATCTCTCGAGTAATCCCGCTTGCAGAAGGTATTTGCAACCATTTTAATTTTCTATTTATTCAGAAAACCAGACATTTTGAACAGCCACTGAACATCCTGGAGTCTTTATGCTAAGCTAAATATGCAGATACAAAGTTAACAAGAACAGCTGTGATCAAAACCAAAAATTTAGGAATTTCTTCAAAAGATGGAAAGCGTGTCTTGTTGAAACACACAGAAATTTGGACTCCTCTCAGCATAATAGCAACAGGCAGTATCGAAGGCAAAGATTAGCAGGGGACAGAGGTGTCACCACGTTGCAGTAGATAGGATTCAGATCCTGATCGACATATCTAAATGTAGGTATCTATATGTAGATCTTTATGCTCCCATCATAGTAAGCGAAGATCTAGTCAATACAGCCAGGTGTGAACTAGCAACCTGGTGCCAACTTCAGAGTGAACTGAATCACTCTCCAGCACTCACAAAAAATACCTGATTCCTCCAGAATTTTTTTCTAAAGGCATTGATAGTCTGAGAGGGAGCCCCGAATAAGTACAGGTCGCAAGGTGCTGTGAGAAAGTTCCATCTCTATTAGAAAACTGAATTCACCTTTGATTTCTCTCTGATACTGAGGCACAGAATGACCTTGTGCGTCATGTATTAAACAGTCCTACCCTGCAAATACGATAGATACATCTAGACTGATATTAGGAGTGGCGTCTGGTGCTTGCTAGCTGACAAACTATGCTCAGGAAGTATTTGCTAGACTACTAATTGGCCTAAGCCAAAACTGTACCAGGACAACTGAGTAAGTGCAGAGTCCAGATCCAGTGACGGAGAACACTCTGATGCTTTTTAATTTCCTAGTGTAGATAGAGTTGCTATGTGTGGTTGTTCAGACAAGCACTAATTTTTTCTGAGCCTTCTGTCTGTCTGTGTTAGGAACCAACAATCACAGCTGAAAAAAGGGTATCACAGTTTCTATCCCTTAAGTACACTCAGTGATCTTCTCTTGTCTGTGTTTCCTAGTGAAGAGAAAGTAAGTCAGCCTTTGAATGTCATCAAACTTTTAGTGCAAACAGAGTTTTTGCTAGCATCCTCCAGATGATGGGGAACAGCTGAGATCACTGAGACTGAAGGTTAAAATTTATATGGTCATTCATCAGTCATGGTCTACAAAGTTGGTAAGGCATCTGGCCATGAATCTATCACTGGACTCGGACCAAAGGCTTCCTAGGGTAACCCAGATGTTTTTTGTTCTCGGTGGTCTAACCAGGCTAGAGATGATGCTAACCAAATCACCTCTCACATGTCAGTGGCAGAGGAAAAGATTGTGGTAGCCAAGTTTTAGACTTCTGCTTCCCCCAACAAAGCTTTTGAAATTCTGGAGGTGGAAAGACAACAAGGGATTGTGAATCAATTTGGCCATAAACATATTCCAAAACACACAAATAATTTTTAAAAGTGGGAATTCTAGTTTAAATACAAGATCATCTAAAGCACGTTTTATAATATTGCTTTCTCATCTTAACTTAGTCCTCATTAGGCCAAAGCTGCAGTAACTGAAAACCTGCCTTGAAATACATACTAAGATCGCTTGTGAAGCTGATTTTCCTCAAGCTCATGATGTTATCACAAGAGGCAAACAGCAGACACTTTGTTGACATTACAAGGATCTAACCTTACTAGCAGTAATGCAAGTTACCTTTGCTTTACCTGCATTCAGCTGTTCCCAAGCTTTGTTGCACCTCAAGCAACAAATACATTTATGCAGTGTATAAACCTATTAAACTCTTGGGACGTGCACACTAGGAGAAAGAAATTNGCAGACACTTTGTTGACATTACAAGGATCTAACCTTACTAGCAGTAATGCAAGTTACCTTTGCTTTACCTGCATTCAGCTGTTCCCAAGCTTTGTTGCACCTCAAGCAACAAATACATTTATGCAGCGTATAAACCTATTAAACTTTTGGGATGTGCACACTAAGAGAAAGAAATAGTTTTTAAATCAGAGAGCTTTTTTTCAAAAGGTTCTGTGAATGTCTTAGTTACCAATGAGTTCAAAAATGATTAGACGTAAACTTGAAAGATAGCAATTGATGGATATTAAACACTATGGTCCAGCTAAAGTGTTGGCTCATAAAGGTCCTGAACCAGATTGCTGGAGTTCAGCACAATACGTCAGTGAAAGGGTCACTCTGTACTTGACAGGGTTTTGGTGTTCCCAGAAGTGTCCACTACTACCCTCTGTTGAAGTCAGCCTTTAGACTCATGATGTACAGTCATTCTTACCTTATTTTCTAAGTAAAACGAGGTTGATTTGATCCACAGACCTCTTTTGCTCACATTTCTAGTGGTTCGGTGGCCCCACTAGCACTATAACAAAGT
Source organism: Steatornis caripensis (assembly GCA_013398225.1). Taxonomy (NCBI): domain Eukaryota; kingdom Metazoa; phylum Chordata; class Aves; order Caprimulgiformes; family Steatornithidae; genus Steatornis; species Steatornis caripensis. The sequence goes on along the minus strand of VZSC01002772.1, from coordinate 34,869 downwards.
TCTATTAAATCAGTAGGTTTATTTGCATATTGCAATATATGAGAGTATTTTTATTCATTGCATAAATAAAGATAAGTAAGAAGAAAATGCTATTTGGAAGAATCCTGAGACACATTTGAGCAAGTTACTTAACTTGAAATACAGAAAATAGGAGTTTTTTTAAAATAGTTTTGATGACTTGAAAGCTCAGGAAGTTAAAACTGCTCAGCTCACTACACTTATGGGAAAAGCTTCCGTGGTGTACCATGAGGTCATGCACACATCATTTGCCTCCTTTGACATTGCACAAATGAATGTTTCTGAAGTACAGGGCAGATATGAATAACAGTAACTGTTTTTTGTTGGCTCCTTTAAAGATGCCGATGTGATCTGTACACGTTCTGTCTGCCAGAACACTGAGGGAGAGATGGTAATTTCAGTATTTCTGTAACCTTCCAGCAAAGCTAACCAAACGCCCGCTTTTTCAAAAAATCTATGCTTGCTTGCTTTTTGAAAGTATCACTCACCATCTTTGTTGTCATCTCACATAATGTGATCAACTGGAGACTTCAAGAGCTCTTCTGGCACCAGACTTAACCCTGGGGTTATGTTATTCCACTGTTGATTAAAAAAGAAGCCAAAACATAAATATGTAAACTGAACAGATTTTGTCATTGATTCCATTATTGTAATCCCTACTCCAGTTGCTCTTGTAAAATAATGAATCATCACAAACTTATTGTAAAAGAACATGTTCTTTCAGCACTGGCATGATTTTCATGGTAAGAGCCTATTCATGCTGCATTGTTAATATAGCCTTCTGTGCATTTTTATGATTACACTCTTTTTCAGAAGGTTTTATGTTGCATCCTGCTGACAGTAGTAATGATGAAAGGCTAGAGACGTTTTCAAAAACCAGATTTTTATAGTATGTTTGTGACTGATGCCACTCCTTTCTTGTGCAATGAATGTACGAATTTACCCACTGCTGCTTTTGTCAGCAATGGGCAAATGGAAGATTGCATACACTGGTGTGTGGTCTCACAGGTGGAAGTGTCACACATAAAAATCACACATGCATGTCTTGTATCACTTGCATAATTTAACTCAGTACAAATCAACGTGTAAGAAAACCTCACAGGTATTAGAGTAATGTCCTGATCTTTTTTACATGACCTCTCTGTTTTCTGCTATGTGATCATCTTACATATGTTGATAGAGGATGCAAGTCACATTCAAAAATATGCTTGATTTAGGCATTTATGGCACAATAACTCCGTAAGAACCTGATAGGCATGAGTTACTGCTGAGAGAGGCTAATTAGGTTGATAGATCCCTTAAAGAATTTTGAAAATGCGATTTTTACCTCTGATGTTTACTATTATTATTTTGTACAAACTTTCTCCACTAATGTCTATTCGTTGCTTTAGATCTCTGTTTCTCAAGCTCTTGGAAAGAGGATTCCCAGCTGTCTTCATGCGATTCCCCCAAGCACCACGTCAATTCCTCCAGGCAGGGAGGCAGAGGCAGTTAAAATTACTGTCTGTAATTGTGCACATCACTGTGCCTTGGAAGAACTGAACTGCGTGTGGCAATTAAAGGTGGCTTCGCCTCAAGCGTTTTGACACTGGAGCTAAGATATGTCTCACGTAACTGCACACTGCAGACATCTACATCAGGACGGTCAGTGGAAGCTCCCTCTATTCTGTAGAGAGAAATAGATGCTTTTCAGGTATTTTTGATCTATTTTGGATATCTACTATAAAATGACATGAATTCAAATTTACAAATGCTACAAGCCCTAAGAGTGACTAGGTCAGATGTAGTTGACTAAAACTTGAGCCTACAGATCAAGTCCTATAGACACAGCTAGTTATTGTGACTGTCACTCACTACCCTGCTGTGAAGAAATCAGCTTCTGGTAGGATGAACTACATAACTCTCCTTGAAAGCAGTATGTAGATGAAGTGTTACTTTTGAGAATTAATAGGACAACCTGAATAGATGATAGTGCAATGCTTTGTATTTCAGTGAAATTTACACCAAAATAAAGCAATGTGAGAAGAGAATGAGATTCTCTGCAAATTGAGTAATTGTTAAAAATGTTCTAATCCTAATTTTTTAAAATTTTACTTCCCATAATGGATTTGAGTGATCTAATGTAAAGCGTAACAAAAATACAGTGACCCTATATATATCCCTTATCACCATAGCCACTATTTTATTAAGATTCTGAAGAAAACAGAAAGAAAGAGAGAAAAAAGTTTCAACAAAACCAGGAGTAGTGGCCAGAGTTATGAGCCACTCTAGGTGTATTTCACTGGAAAATTGTGGGTGGTTAGGAGAAGTTTTATAGCAGCATAAGGACTTAGTGAGAAGCGAGAGAGCTTTTTTTCCCAGGCACATTGAGCATCCTTAATACCTGTTGCTGGCCATCTGCTGTCTCGGAAGTACTGAAAGTAGGTTACCTGCCCAAAGATGGCAGGGACACAGACAAGCATGACAAATGTATGAAGCGCGAGACAGTCTTACAGGCAGCTTTGGATGCTAGGACATGAAATACTTAGATACCTCAGTCAAATCAGCTGTTGAGCTAAAGGAGGATGCTAGATCTGCCTCAGATACAGGTAGTGGACACAGAAAATGCTTATCTCAGGCTCTTAGCCAAATGGTCTCAGGTGACGTAGGTCTACTTCTGTCCCCTTGGATTGCTCAGGAGGCTCCTTTTCATATCTGTTTTCTGATACTCTGTGAAGGGGAGGATGAATGAATTGGGGATAAGAAGTCCCTAGGCAGCAAGCTACAAGGATTATGCACTGTAACATAGAGCAAATTGGTCCCCATGAACCTTTAATGCCCTTAATTGTGTCTCAGCTATCATTATTAGGACCAGCAAGGAATGCTGGTCTTGAGACCGAGTAATGGCATCAAATCTTTCCTATTTGCTTCTTTTTTCCACCTCTAATCACTATTCCATTTTTAAGGTCCAAATCATGCCTGCTCTTCATTCAGTTTTCAAAAATCTATTAAAATCTGATTAAATTTAAATTAAATTTAAACCGCTTGCATGCAGGATGGCATAGTGAAGATCTGAAGCATCTGCACTAATTTCTCACTGTTTCTATCCAGCTGACCTTTTTGTTGCCTGGAGAAGAGACCCAGAAAAAGCTCCTTGGATTATCTGTTATCTGAATGCTCCCCCCACCACCCCTCAAAAAAAAGAAAAAATCATGTTTTATATTACTTGTTCTGTGTCATTAAGATAATTATATAAAAAAAGACACCGAAGAATGAAGAATCAATATTCTGTACTGAAGAATAAGAAACTATAACAATTAGTTACACATTTTACAAATGTAGCTGTGGTCTTCCAAATTTTCTTTACCACACAAGCTATAGCCACAGTAGCAATGACTATGAAACTTGTGAAAGTGTGGGACATGTCGAGGGAGCACATCTGAACCTAGCAGCTTAGAGGTCTTCTGAATATTCACAATTCAGGTAGTCAAAGACTGGACCCAGTGCGCCCATGAGCCCAAATTGTTGAACTCCACAACAGACGCAAAACCAAGATATTCCATTTGGAGTCTTCCTAAAGCTCTCATAAGACAGTGGAGATGGACAGGGCTAGAAAGGAGATTTCCTGAGGTGGGGAATGATGTAAAGGCAATGAGTCACGCATGGAAGGAACGACAAGTAGCAGAGGGTCCTCAGATCCCTAAGAAAAGACAGGTAACCTGAGATACTGCTCCTTGTTTCTTTCTTTTAAGAGAAAATGGACTTTATTCCCAGAATCTGACTCTAGGATAAATGGCAGTGCCTATTAAATTAACAATAACATAATTTAGGTTAGAAGGGACTTCTGGAGATTATCTGATCCAAACCCCATTCAAAGCAGAGCCAGCTTCCAAGTTAGGCCCAGATGCAATGGTAAACCAGGCTGCTCAGGGCCAGTTCCAGGTAAGTTTTCTGGAGATTCCCCAGTCTATCTTCACAACCAGTTCTGCAGACAACACTAGGAGCTCAGCTGCTACTTTGACCCTTGCTCTTGTAGTTGTGAGCACCTTTCTCACACACCCACCTCCTTCTACCTCATCCTTCAGAGCTGTGTAACCTTCTGCTAACTGTTGATGCTACTTCAGATCTGCATGGTCTCTGTAGTTCCTGCCTACTTCTTCCCTAATCATTGCAGCCTTATTTCTGCGGGTTTTTTTGTTTGTTTGTTTGTGGTTTTTTTTAATATATGAGCCCTGGAAATAGTATTTCCTCTCACCTTACACTAAGTCCTTTCTTTCTAGTGCCAGGACAAGTAGGAAGAAGTTGCATACAAAGAAGAGTATGCAATGAGGAAAGCTTCATAGAAGGGGACTGTACACAATGGGAGCAGTTGGTGATCTGTTTGCAACCACAGAAGTAGATACTAGTGACCACCAGAAAAGAGTCATCAGCAAACTCCTTCCTAGCTCTGTTGGGATGTTGAGGATGGTAGCAGAACCAGGCAGTTATTAACCCCAATTACCTACACAGAGGAGAAGGGACGGGAGATGCTTTTATCATGGGGCAGAATTTGAAAGCAGAAATGCACCTGTGCTTCATTTCTTCTAAACGGAAACTAATAGAGACTATGGGCCTGCAATGGGTGCAGTGCTCATGAGCTCATTAGTCTCTATATGATTGATTACTTCTAAAGGCAAATTAATGTTTTTCATTGATGCCTGTGTATCTTTTTTTGACTTATACTGATAAAGGCAGTGCTAGAGACATGAGAAGCTAAGGTTGCCTACCAATTACAGACACGATTTCACCAGATGTGGATATTTATGATACTGTTCTCCTACACCAATGAACCAGGCTTGTTTTTTTTTTGTTTTGTTTTTGGAGGTTTTTGTGAAAAATACTGTTATTGTGTAAAGATCCTTGAGGTGAAAATCAGAACAGTTATTACCCATGCACTTCTGATATAAACACTGAAAAATGTAAAGAAACAGAAGCTGCAAGTTTTAAAAAGTCCCACATTTGAGGAAACACAACTCTCTGAATCTCTCCTTGTTTATTCCTGTAGTGCTTGGCTAATATAACTTTGTGAACCATTTTCTTTAAAATGCAGACAGAAAATATTCTACGTGATAAGAGAAACTTGCCTGATTTCTACCAATACTTGACCAGTACCTCTGTACTGTGTGCCAGTTAACATCTGCACTTGTAGCAAAAAACCTATCCTGAGGAACAGCAGTTATCTGGTTGGCTTTGGAAAACCTAGTGAAAGCTAAAGGTAGGGAGTTGTTGTACCATGGGGAAAACAAGTTTTATTAATACAATAGGACTGGGACAAGGCTGAAAATCTTTATGATTTAATTTATTTGCTGAGGAGAAAATATTGAAAAATTAGGTTATCATATAATGGGCGGGTAGACAGGGAGGATGGAGTCTTTGATTGTATGTGAATACATATCTAATGCTAAGGGAGGCATAAGTTTTAGATTTTTGTCTACTTTCAAAAAATAAGAGAAGTCTTTAAATCCAATAAAAAACATTCTGTTGTAAATAGGTTTTGTAAAAAAAAAATTGTTTTTCATTTGTTTAATTTTTATAACCACATATTTGAAGCTAAAGACCTACTAATCTCTCTAGCCTGGATGTATTCACTGAATCAGTAGCCTGAACACTTCCAGGCCAGAGTGCACTCGTCACTCACTCAATGTAGAATTCAACTCGTCTGTCCCAGATGTCAGAAAGAGAAATCAATAAAGCTTGTACTACTCAGAACAGAGAAAACATGAACAGAAGATCCATTCTCTGCTTGTTTAAGAAAAAATCTTTTAAATATCGGAGTAGAAGGAAATACTGCATGAGTAATAGAAGTTTAAAAGAATTTCCTGGCTACTGTTTATTCAACAAATATAAAAATAATAGGTTGTATTTTAACCAGCAAAATGTGAGACAGCCTAACATATGGTAATGATGTTAAAGCCTGGACTTCTAATCCCAGAATTATGGTAGGGAAACCTTGAAATTGGAGTGTCTTTTTTATTCTTCCAACTCCAGTAATTTACTTCTAAAGTTCATGTAGTCCAATGATTGTTTGCATGAATAGAAGTCTCCAAAGGCCTTACTTTCCGTGCTGCAATCTCACAATGTCTTTTGCAGGCTTGGTCTGGAAATTTGCAACACCCTGTTCTTCCATGGTTTCATTGCTAAGAATTTGGTTTGCTGATGAAAAGCTGTAAGTGTCTAACATTTTGGAGAAGGGTTGCGCGTGCCTCTTGCACTGAATAAAGGGTATCTCTGTGTTACCTGCTTCCCTGCTACTGTATATCTCCGTAAAATACACTGTTGACAACTTTAGAGAGTGGTGCTTCTGGAAAGTCTGTAGCAGTTGAAAGGCTGGATAAAGTCTGTAGTAGTTGAAAGGCTGGACAGTGCTGCATTTGTGTTTCAGAAAGTGTAATTTGCAGGCAATGTCCTAAAATTTCCAAAGTGACTAGAGAGATTTTGAGTGGCTCTTTTTTTCTTTTTCCTCCTTTTTTTCTTTTTTTCCTCTCTAGCCTGGGAGGTCTTAAACTGGTTTGGTTCTCAGAGAGGAAAAGCTTAGCCAGTACTGGGAAAAAAATCTGTTCATCCTTCAAATTAGATGAGCACAAAATCATGCAGCCCGAAACACAGTTTACTTCTACCAGTTAAGGTCAAAATCTCATAGGTGTTGAATCTGGCTTATTGAAGTGCTCATGACATGACTTCATTGGAGATGAATACAGAAGATATGACATGACACTTGGCTCATTAGGAAAACCAAACCAAACCAATCCAAACCAAACCCTTTGCTGTCACTTGGCTGAATAAGAAATGCCACTCATGGTGCTAGATTTTGTGTTGTTTTCAGGCAATTTCACCCACCTTGTGTAGGAATGGAGCAGACTTGCCAGCTTCTACAGTGTCTTCTGAGACTTCTGAACAGCTCAGCTACTCCAACACTTCAGTACTTGTAGAAGTAACCTACACTGGGGAGGAGGAGAAGGAAGAAGGAAGGCAAAGAGCAGAAAAGACAAGACAAGGCAGAGAAAGGGAAGGCAAGGAAAGGCAAGGAAAGATATAATCTTTATAGCTATGGATAAAAAAAAGTAAGGTTTACACACTAAAAGTAAAAGATAGATAAAAGATAGCAGAATGTATTGTTTTATAAATATAATGGTTTCCCCCCAAATTTTATTCGTTAGGTTTTAAAATGCGTGACTTCCTCATGATTTTTCATGTTTGAACTTAGTACTATTTAAAATCTAAAACTGATAGATCAAACATAACCCATCAACTTAACTCTAGTAACAGTTGCAATTTGTAGATTTTCGCCTCTGAATAAATGGTGAATGTGGTGAGGATGCCAACTGAGTTGACAGGACTCATACTTCAGCAATTGTTTGTTATTTATTTGATTACATTAGCAACAGCTAAATGATAATGAAAACTAAGGTCAATGAACAGCACTTAAAAAGTATGAATTTAATGAAGTGTATTACTTATCAGTCAAAGAAACAGGTTTCTCCAAAACTTTCAGAAAACAAATGTTATTATGCTCAGACTGATGACAGCTAATTGCAAACATTTTGCTTCAGCAGCTGAGCAGAGCTCAGAGTATGCTAGTTATAAATTGCATTGCTTCACAGGCAAATGTTTTTATGGCTTAACCTTCATTCTGTGGAAAAGTGAAATGAAAAAAAAAAACCCACCAAACCTTTTTTTACATCTTTAATTTTTATTCTACTTTCTCTTACTTACAAGGTTTTCTGTGCTCAAAGTTTGAACTATAGCCTGGGTATGGTTTAACTTTATGAGAGCAGCAGTCCTCTTCTAGGGCATAATCTTTATGGCTATGTTTTTCCTCAGGATGAAAGACTTCTCTGTTTTGAAAAACTTTAAATTGTGCCTACAGGAATGTGATTGCAGGTAATAGAGAATGTAACGAGAGTCAAAGCTGTGCCAGAAGTACAATTTCATATGTGTGAATGATGTCTGATTAGGAAGAAACTTAACAGGTTCTAGAAGAACAAGAATCTCAGTTCTTCGATTCAAGATGAGATTATAAAAGACACTACAACCATTTCAAACTAACATGCACTCATAAATTATTATGAGTAATTCTTGTTTCAGAGTTATCTAGCTCCAGCATTCAGTCGCTGGTTATTCTTCTAATTTTTTTTGATAAGTTAAGAAGTCCTCCACTATTCAGGTGTGTTTTCCTTTCATGTGTTTATGGTTTATATACTTTTTAGATGGCTTGTATTGATTAGTTATTGTTCCAGATTTTGTCTTATTTTATAAAAATAGAATGTGTAAGTAAAACGTTTTATATCAACACAGGTACTTTAATTTTAAATTCCTCTCAAAAGACAAGGATGTGTTTGTGTTATAGTCCCTGTTTCCATCTCACCATCATGACTGACATTCACTACAATTCCATCTTTTAATTCTTTATGAATTCATCCAGCATGATGATGTTTCTTTGAAACCAGTGCTGACCTATTATTTCCTAACCCCCTAAACAAACATTCACAAAAAAAACAAAATTCCCTACTTCTAAACACTAAAATGCCAGTTATTAAGACTAAAATCTTTAAGAAGTTTAACTTTATGTATGCTGCAGACATGGAGAGTATCAAAAGTATTTTGTTGCTACTGAATGATATGGCAACAGCTAATACAGAAGAAATTTATTGAAACTCTCTTCCTTTTATGCAACAATATTGATAACGTTCCTCAATTATCCTTGTTATTCCTAAGAATGTTTCCCTCTTCTGAATCTAAAAAGTGTCCTTATCTTGTATTTGAGCATCATAGCTGTGGAATCCTCCATCAATATCTTCAGCCTTTTTACCAATTGTAAATTCTTTATCTCCCTGTTTGTATAAATTACTCTCAATTTCACTGTTTTATTTTATCACTGATGTTATTATCTTCCTACTCAACTGAGGTACTTCTATGACAAAAGAACTCTTCAAATATAAATGAAGATATATGGAAGAGTTAATTATCTTGTCAAACATTTCTAACACTTCCAGATTCCCAGCTACTATTTCAAGTTTATATACATAAATAATAGACTCATAGAATGGGTTTTGTTGGAAGAGACCTTAAAGATCATGTAGTTCCACGCCCCCTGCCAAGGGCAGGAACATCTTCCACCAGACCAGGTTGCTCAAAGCCCCATCCAAACTGGCCTTAAACACTTCCAGGGAGGGGACATCCACAACTTCTCTGGGCAACCTGTTCCAGGGTCTTATCACCCTCATCATGAAGAATTTCTTCCTAACATCTAATCTAAATCTACCCTCTTTCCATTTAAAACCTTTACTTCTTGTCCTGTTACTACATGCAGTTGTAAAAAGTCCCTTGCCAGCTCTCTTGTAGAACCCCTTCTGGTACTGGAAGGATGCTATAAGGTCTCCCTGGAGCCTTCTGTTCTCCAGGCTGAACAACCCCAACTCTCTCAGCCTGTCTTCATAGGAGAACTGCTCCAGCCCCCCGATCATCTTCATGGCCCTTCTCTGGACTCACTCCAACAGGTCCATGTCCTTCTTACGTTGGGGGCCCCAGAGCTGAATGCAGTACTCCAGGTGGGGTCTCACGAGAGTGGAGTAGAGGGGCAGAATCACCTCCCTCAACCTGCTGGTGATGCTTCTTTTGATGCAGCCCAGGATACAGTTGGCCTTCTGGGCTGCAAGCACACATTGCTGGCTCATGTTGAACGTCTCATCAGCCAACACTCCCAAGTCCTTCTCCTCAGGGTTGCCCTCAATCCATTCTCCACCCAGCCTGTATCTGTGCTTGGGATTGCCCTGACCCATGTGCAGGACCTTGTACTTGGCCTTGCTGAACTTCATGCATTTTGCATGAACACAACTCTCAAGCCTGTCAAGGTCCCCCTGGATGACTTCGCTTCCCTCCAGCATGTGAACTGCACCACACAGCTTTGTGTCATCAGCAAACTCTATCCCACTGCCCACATCGCTGACAAAGATGTTAAACAATGCCAGTCCCAATACTGACACCTGAGGTACTGGTCTCCACTTGGACATCAAGCTGTTGACTGCAACCCTTTGAGTGAAGCCTTCCAGCCATGTCCTTATTCAGCAAGTGGTCCACCCATCAAGCTCATATGTCTCTAATTTAAAACAAGAATGTCATGCAGAATAGTGTCAAATGCTTTGCACAAGTCCAGGTAGATGACGTCAGTTGCTCTTCCCTTGACAACTGACGCTATAGACTCTTAGTAGAAGGCTACCAAATTTGTCAGGCACTATTTGCCCTTAATGAAGCCATGTTGGCTGTCACCAATCATCTGCTTATTTTCCATTTGCCTTAGCATAGTTTCCAGGAGGATCTGCTCCATGATCTTGCCAGGCACAGAGGTGAGGCTGACTGCCCTGTAGTTCCCAGGGCCTTCCTTTTTTTTCTTTTTAAAAATGGAGGTTGTATTTCTCCTTTTTCAGTCAATGGGAACTTTGCCAGACTGCCAGAACTTGTCAGAAATGATGGATAGTAGCTTAGCAACTTCATCTGCCAGTTCCCTCAGGACCTGTGGATGCATCTCATCAGGTCCCATGGACTTGTGAACCTTCAGGTTTCTTAGATGGTCTTGAACCTGATCTTCTCCTACAGTTGGTGGTTATTCATTCTCCCAGTATCTGTCTTTGCCTTCTGCGACTTGGGTGGTGTGGCTTGAGCACTTGCTGGTGAAGACTGAGGCAAAAAAATCATTGAGTACATCAGCCTTCTCCATATCCTGGGTAACCAGGTTTCCTGTTTCCTTCTGGAGAGCGTCTATGTTTTCCATAGTCTTCATTTTGTCATTTACGTATCTGTAGAAGCTTTTCTTGTTGCCCTTGATGTCCCTGGCCAGATGTAATTCTATCAGGGCTTTAGCTTTCCTAACCTGATCCCTGGCTGCTCGAACAATTTCTCTGTCTTCCTCCCAGGCTACCTGTCCTTCCTTCCACCCTCTGTAGGCTTCCTTTTTGCATTTGAGTTTATCCAGGAGCTCTGTGTTCATTCATACAGACCTTCTGGCATTTTTGCCTGACTACCTCTTTCTTGGGAAGCATCACTCCTGAGATTGGAGGAGGTGATCCTTTAATATTAACCTGCTTTATTGGGCCTTTCTCCCCTCCAGGACTTTATCCCATGGGACTCTACCAAGCAGGTCCCCGAAGAGGCCAATGTCTGCTCTCCTGAAGACCAGGGTAGTGAGCTTGCTGTGCTCCCTCCTTACTGTTCTGACAACCATATCTCAACCGCAATCTGGTGGCTGTGTGGCAGGTGGGACATAAGAGATGCACTTACCAATTCATAGCTTTCACTAACTCTCCATTTATCAGCTAAATAAGGAAATGTTAACTCACATGTGTAAGTACCTTGACATCTGTTGAGAAAATTCAGTCTTGTCATTGTCAACATGCTTATCATTATTTTACCACTTTTCATCTCTTTTAGTCCCCGTGGCAGTTTTAACTTTGACTAAAAAATGCTGAAATTATTCCATTATAGTACTTGTTAGAGAATTCAGCACTGTAGCATTCTGAATCACACAATAGATACTTTTCAGAGTACTCAGTATTATGATAACCTTAACATGTAAACTAAAGGTTATCTAATAAATATTATTAATGTTGTCTTTGTCATGAACTAATTTTTCTTCAGTCTGTTTTGCAGCTAACCATTTTCCATCATCATTATTACTTTATTGGGTTTTATCTTTTTATTTTAATTTAATTATTATTATCCAAAAAGTTATAATTTCATGATGAGTCAATGCAAGACACACTAATATAATAGTTGTGTAGTAATTAAGTGAATATATTTGCAAGATTTCCTTTGAAGGCTACAAGGATTTCTAAAGCTGAATGTTGTTTTGCCTGTTCGCTGTCATGTGACACTCCAGTAACCCAAAGAGAAACTCATTTTGACAGACCAAAGGGCAGATTTCACTTTTGCATTCAGTAATCCTGTAATTAAATCAAGATTTCGTGAATGAGATAAATCCCAAGGGCTGGAGGTAAAATTTTAAGGGTAAAATGAAAGTAAAACTCAGGTAAGCGTGGCCTCCTGTTGCCTTTTAGTATGTACCTGTTCCATAAACTGTTAACTATATAACAATGTTTTTTAAAAAAATTATTAACTGTTTTAAAATTAAAACCCAGTGCTGATATGAACTAAACAATGAACTGTATGACACATTATAAGAATAAAAAAATATGTTAAGAAGTTCTACTCCCTTTCAGGCTCCAATGTTTTCCAGCCTTGCAGAAAGTACAGCAAGACTGAACCTTAAGTCCTGGAACACCCGGCTTTTCTTTGCTTTGTCCTGCCTCCCTTTCCGAGCTTCAACCTTTTGGAAGCCACTCTTTCCTACTCTTTCCTTGTACAGAAAAAAGAAGACAAACATTCAGTGTCATAGAAGTATGAATAGTATAAAGTGAATGTTGACNCTGGCATTTTTGCCTGACTACCTCTTTCTTGGGAAGCATCACTCCTGAGATTGGAGGAGGTGATCCTTTAATATTAACCTGCTTTATTGGGCCTTTCTCCCCTCCAGGACTTTATCCCATGGGACTCTACCAAGCAGGTCCCCGAAGAGGCCAATGTCTGCTCTCCTGAAGACCAGGGTAGTGAGCTTGCTGTGCTCCCTCCTTACTGTTCTGACAACCATATCTCAACCGCAATCTGGTGGCTGTGTGGCAGGTGGGACATAAGAGATGCACTTACCAATTCATAGCTTTCACTAACTCTCCATTTATCAGCTAAATAAGGAAATGTTAACTCACATGTGTAAGTACCTTGACATCTGTTGAGAAAATTCAGTCTTGTCATTGTCAACATGCTTATCATTATTTTACCACTTTTCATCTCTTTTAGTCCCCGTGGCAGTTTTAACTTTGACTAAAAAATGCTGAAATTATTCCATTATAGTACTTGTTAGAGAATTCAGCACTGTAGCATTCTGAATCACACAATAGATACTTTTCAGAGTACTCAGTATTATGATAACCTTAACATGTAAACTAAAGGTTATCTAATAAATATTATTAATGTTGTCTTTGTCATGAACTAATTTTTCTTCAGTCTGTTTTGCAGCTAACCATTTTCCATCATCATTATTACTTTATTGGGTTTTATCTTTTTATTTTAATTTAATTATTATTATCCAAAAAGTTATAATTTCATGATGAGTCAATGCAAGACACACTAATATAATAGTTGTGTAGTAATTAAGTGAATATATTTGCAAGATTTCCTTTGAAGGCTACAAGGATTTCTAAAGCTGAATGTTGTTTTGCCTGTTCGCTGTCATGTGACACTCCAGTAACCCAAAGAGAAACTCATTTTGACAGACCAAAGGGCAGATTTCACTTTTGCATTCAGTAATCCTGTAATTAAATCAAGATTTCGTGAATGAGATAAATCCCAAGGGCTGGAGGTAAAATTTTAAGGGTAAAATGAAAGTAAAACTCAGGTAAGCGTGGCCTCCTGTTGCCTTTTAGTATGTACCTGTTCCATAAACTGTTAACTATATAACAATGTTTTTTTAAAAAATTATTAACTGTTTTAAAATTAAAACCCAGTGCTGATATGAACTAAACAATGAACTGTATGACACATTATAAGAATAAAAAAATATGTTAAGAAGTTCTACTCCCTTTCAGGCTCCAATGTTGTCCAGCCTTGCAGAAAGTACAGCAAGACTGAACCTTAAGTCCTGGAACACCCAGCTTTTCTTTGCTTTGTCCTGCCTCCCTTTCCGAGCTTCAACCTTTTGGAAGCCACTCTTTCCTACTCTTTCCTTGTACAGAAAAAAGAAGACAAACATTCAGTGTCATAGAAGTATGAATAGTATAAAGTGAATGTTGACTGAATATTGAATATTGTCACAGAGCAAGATGGACTTAACTGATGGTGAAAGTGTTATGTATTATTATATGGTTATAATTAACACAAGCAGGTTTACTTTGGGAAGTGTGAGAACGTTCATAGTACTTACAAAAGAAGATAAGAAAACAGTAAGTAGACCTAGGCAAGTAGAGGGTATGTATTGAAATGATTCAACAAAATATGCTGGTTTGTAAAATGACTAGCTTCAGTTTGAAGTTGTCAATTTGTATTCTAGTACTCGACTTGGACATCTGCATTTATGTAAATATAATGCTGATAAATATGCCCATAACAATACGCTACAACCATTAGTCTCTTCTCACCTGAAAGTGACTCTCCTTTGTGTTTTCCGGTTGTCATTTAAATCCTTGGGCATTTTCACATCTACTCCAGCAGTTTTCTCAGCTCCAGTTCATATTCATGTCCCACTGTCCAAGTTTAATGTGAGTAGTAAAAGTGTTCTAAAGTCTCTTCTCAAAGTCAGACCCTCTTGTAATGAAGTGGAGTTTGATCACTGTTAAAAAAGGAGTACCCAGTTTAGGAAAGGGAAAAACGCTACAATTACAGAATCATCAGAAATGGGACTGGGAAGGACCTCAAGTTACATAATCAACTTCTTAGCTCCAAGGCAAGGTAAGTGATACCTAAATATTTTGCAGATGTTTGTCTAACCCATTCTTAAAAATTTCCACTACTGTAGACACTGCAGACTCCCCAGATAGTCTAGGTTCAATGTTAAATTATCCTTACTACTAAACATTTTTTTTTCCCCTAATATCTAACCTAAGTGTCCTTTACTGCAACTTAAGAATTATTATTCTTTGTGCTATTCATCATAGAATCATAGAATCATAGAATGGTATGGGTTGGAAGGGACCTCTAGAGACCATCTAGTCCAACCCCCCTGCTAAAGCAGGTTAGCCTAGAGCAGGTTGCACAGGAATGCATCCAGGCGGGTTTTGAATATCTCCAGAGAAGGAGACTGCACA
>VZSC01002772.1:3733-15113 GCA_013398225.1 Steatornis caripensis | reverse complement strand
TAAGTATTTCAAGTCTCAGTTCCCATCTAAAGATGTGGGAAGAAATAACAGTCAGAGAGAAAGAAAACAGCCATAGAGAGAACAAAGTCATGATGAACAGGGTTTTAATGAATGTCTGTCACAGCACGCAGTATAGTGAGTGTTTAGCCAAAGTGCTAATACTTCAACTACTTATTCTCCTGAATAAACCTAATGAACTGAATATTTGCAGGGTCAGGACCCCTGCTTGCATTTTGTTACAGCTGTCTTGGGAGCTATGAATTCCATGGGGTTCATGATTTTAGCAAATTTCCGTGACTTTCAACATGTTGAGATGTTTGTGGATGGCTGGACGTGAAAGTAATCAGCTGTGCTAACTTCACTGAGAACTCTTGAGTGCTGCCAAATTAAACTTTGGGCTGAACAGACAGTTGATAGAAGTAATTCAGCCAAAAAATTCCATGGTAAAATTGTTCAGATTTTAGTTCTGTTCACTTGTTAAGTATTCTCCTCCTTGGTGGTGCCATAGAGAACCACAAAAACTAACTTTCTTTCAAAGCAAAGGAAGAAAGAAGGTACTTAAGAACTGTGAAATTCATTTGGATTTCTTAAGCCTTTCCTTCGTGTGACAACTATCATGCTTGAGGGGAGACCACTCTTCTCCCAGCATATCTGCTGTAAAAACAGATTTATTTTTCCTTGAAGAGAATCTTAATAACACTCAGGTTTTTCAGTAGCTTCCCATTATTTTTACAACTTGATGCAGCTTTTGTTTTCTGCAGATTTCTGAACACCAGAAAAAAAAAATTAGTAAGTAGAAACAGAATAATCTTTCTAAATAGGATTTCTCCCATTGTATTTTTAATTATTTGTCTTCCTTTTTGCTCCACCAGCCCTCCCATCTGTCTTTCAAACAGCTTAGCAAATGTATTTTATGCAGACTAGTTTTACAGCTTCCTGCAGCGCTTATTGGCAAGGAATGAAGACTGCAAGTAGATAGGCTGGAAGGTGTTCAGACGTGCTGCGGAGAATCCCTCTGCCTTGTGTTTATGTCTTAATAACTGTGTTTTCATGAAGTGGTGAGAAGCATATGGACCTTTAGAACTGAGATTAGGAGGAAAGGCCAGTTTGCCAGGGAAAGGGTAGCCCTTTTACCCTCTTTGTTAAGCAGAGAGAATATTTCACCTGCTGGGATTATTTCAGCCTGTTCCCTGGGAACCCTGTGGGCCTGTTGTCTGGTGTCTCCTGGTTTTGGTTTGTGGGTCACAGTTTAGCTTCATAACAATTCAAATTCCCTGTTTAAGTAAGGTCGCAGAGTTTGGTTTCAGATGAAGTATGCAGTAATGTAGAAGGTCCAACTATGTGGAGTCATGGGCTTTTTTGGTCTTAGACTCTGTTAAGGTTTTTTTAAAATAAGGGTTTTTTTTCCATTTTATAAAGTCTAGTATTCCGCATCACTTACGGCTGAGACCTAACTGCTTTTAAGCCTTATTATATCTGGCAGCCCATTTGTGCTGCGAACATTTTACTATTGACCACAAAGAATCTTTTCTGCCATCACAGTTACAGGGTGACACTTACATTTAGCCCCTGGGTCATCTCTGCAGTTCTAACAGCCAATCCGTAGGGCTTCTTTTGGAACCTCTTCCCTCATCTCTGTAGGGTCAGCATCACATAATCCTCAGCATCGTGAATAACAGCAGCTCTTTCTGTGGAACCTTCCCTGGATTTTAGGCAGTGGCGCTGTATGTTTCTGGCAGTCTTTCCTCAACAGCATGAAAGCAAATGAATGATAACACCTCCGTGGAGTACCATGAGTATTACATGGGAAGGGATGAAAGTTTATGTCTTTGTGTTTTGCCAATGTGAACACCAAGAGACACTGCTCTGGACTAAGCCAAGCTGTAGCTACACAAAATGACTGCAGATGTTCAACTACCCTTCACCTTCCATACGTGCAACCGGCAGCAGCTTTACAGCTAAAAAATCATCTGTAGGAGTGGACAAAAAAATTGTCAACAGTGCAATTAATTTTCTTGCATTGGAATGTGAACCGGTTGCTTTGTGAAATTTTTAACTGATTGTACTGTTAGTTTGTAAGCGAACAGTAAACAGTTGCAGTGCAAATAGGGCTTGAGATAGGTTTCCTTCCATTCTATGCACTGCCAGCAGTGGCATTCGTGCTTTCACATCCTGGCAAATGGGTAACTGTTTTTAGAGACTGGACTTCCATAAAGGAGCAGACATCACTGTGAACTGTGAAACACTGGAGTCACGGATGTGTAAGTGCTGGCACAACTTAGCATGGAGAGCTCTTAACAGAGGTAATGATGTACAAGAAAGAAAGTATGTAACCTGAGTTTTGCAAGTCACTGCAGGTATTGGAAGAGGTCCTGAGTTTTGCAAGTCACTGCAGGTATTGGAAGAGGTACAAACAGACTTTTGAGACGAGCACATTTGATATATAAATTATTGAAGAATGTAAAATGTTGTTAAGGAGAGAGTTGACCGAGGTGATTGAGTGGAAAACGCTCCAAAGTTTTTTTATAAGTAAAGCAATAATGTATGTAAGAATGTGAAAATGTGTCTGAAATTGCGATTTTCTCTCACAGTGATTCTAAGAACTATAGTCCTACTTTTAACGTTCCTTACAATTAATCAAGTGAGTTTATAACAGGTAGATACATCTATAAATTACATGTAAGAAATTTAACTCACATTTAGCCCAATTTGCAGCATTTCACCTACCTACTGTTTTTGTGAGAATGAACTGCGTTTACCATTAAAGATTAAATACTTAAGGGATGATACAATGAGCTTGTTATCATCTGTGTGAGTGATCTTACTGACTGCTCAGGAGCTGACCCTTCTCCTGAGGTAGAGGAAAGCGAGCAATTGGAGAAGGAGTGAAAAAGAGTAAAGGAAGGACTAAAAATATGTAACGGGAGAAGAAGGGAGGAAATTACAGTGAAAATATGACCCTGAACAAGAAAATGTTCTTATAAATCCTGGGGTTTTTTCTGTATTTTTCATGACTGAATGTGAGGGCCACCATATGGGCTTCTTTGATAAGAACACTTATAGGACTGGTGCTTAGGTCAAAAGTATCCTTGCTTTGGCAAAGAGCTTGCAACAGTCTGTTCATTGTAGATACATGAAGAATGCACCTTCTGGTGGTGAGCTAGAGCCAAATATTAATATATGGGGACAGAACATGGATCTAATCTGCCCGATCGGTCTGGCTCACATACTGAGCTACTGCACCAGGTAATTTAACATTCTGAAAGGGAAGCACCTATGACACAAGCATAGCAGACTGTTCTGATTTTAATGTTGGATTAGCATGCTATCCTTACATAAATCTGTAAAGATATCATGCTTGGAAAACTCTGAATGTGTTCAGGAGGTCTCTGTTTTTTTAAAACTCTCATCATTCTTCCAACATACTCCCTGATTTCCTACATTGTATGAACTCCCACTGCAGGTTTTTATTCTCATATCATGTTTTATTTTTGGCCTAAGCTGTGAAATGTTAGAAAAGTGTAATAAAGCCTTTTTGATGGTCATGATTACTTCACAGCAGCTGTTTTTCTAAAGTTTTTGTGCTTAGTTACATCCTTACCTTCTTTGTCCTTCCTTGGTATGGGTAATTCCCATCTTCTAAGAGTACAGTGCTGAGGAAAATTAAAATGAATAGAGATTTCATTTATTTTCTTGGATTATTAGTTTTTCCTCTCCAAAAACATTGTACTACTTTGATGAAAATATTTTTACCTATCATTTTCAGTTGCACCAGTACAGCTGCATTATTTGTTTTTTACCATATTTCGAACATAGTGTATTTGCCTTTTGGTTCTCTTTTCATGTGTTATATGAATGCAAAGATTGTCTTTTCTTTTCAAAATGTAAGGACCAAGGACAAACCTTCAAATCCAGTAAGAGTGTACCTCACCACCTAAATAATCCCACTGAAGTTTTAATGTATATTTAAAGTCTGATCTTTCAGCAGCGGTTTTTTGGTGAATGAGAATATAAAATTGCTTCTTAGGTATGTTAAAACTCAAGGGATTGCAATATCTCACAAGTATATGAAGCAACTCATGCTGCATTGCAAGGAGATTAGTTGGTCTTTGGAGTTCCATGTTATATCCATAAAAAGGGAAAGGCTACAAGACAATGTTGGCTTTAAAACAGCTGGACAGTAAAAGTATTTTTCTGTGTGTGTTTTAGGGAGTTTCAGGGTATTGAAACCTATGAAAAAGAGCCCTTAGATTCATATGGAGACTATCAATAAGTTATAATAAATTTACTATGGATTATATGTCAGGAGAAGCAATTAAAGTTGATGAGAAGTGTTATACATTTAAGGAATTGATGCCAGTTTTGTGCAAGTTTGCTGTGAAAGGTTATGGCAGGAACTCTTAACTAACTTTATGTGATTTGTAAGTTAGTAGATTAAGTAAATATCTAGCAGCCATATTTGTAAAAGAAATTTTCTGACGAACAATCACAACGCTGGTACAATATTTATATACACAGTAAGTAAAACTGGTAGCATTAATATGTGGTGATAAAACCTTCTTGGCATCTATAATTGTAAAAAAACGTAGGCAACTCAGCTGAAGTGACTGAAAGTATGCATTGAAGAACCGTAGCAGCTAAAATCCAGACATTACATTTTAAAAAGAATAGCTTTCAGTAAAAAGTTGCTATTGCAAAACACTTAAAGCTGTTTATAATTCCCTGACCTATAAAGTGGCAATAATAAATGACACACAAAGGATTTTTCTCTTATTCCTATAGTTTCTGGCAAACAAATAGCTATAATGACTTTTCCAGGACTATGTCTTTAAAAAAGTCTTGTTAAATAGTATTTACACTACAGCTGGAGTTCCTCTGTGTAAATGCTTTACTGTTTAAACAGCCTAATGCTCAGTTCAGTTGTGATTCATACTGAGAATTAGAAGGGGGAAAAAAACTTTAATGAAATCCTGATATTTAAAGGATTAAAAACCAGTCCTTGCTGGGATTTCAAGAGACTACAGAGCTTCAGAATATAAATTTCCAAACCTTTTCGTGTATGTCTCCTGCTGACAGAAAACAACTGCATACTGTAATCAAATCAACAGGAGAAAAAAAAAAAAGACTAAAAGAACCAAGATAACAAATCCAAACTGGAAAGAAAGAAATTAAGAATAATTTCTGAACCACCTTTATGAAATGTTATGCCTCTGAATTCTCTTAAATGTCTTTATCCTGTTTGTAGACTGTGGCAGCACTGCAGCTGAAGGTCAGGGGACGCGGGCAGGACAGCAGAAGAATAATTTTGTGCATCTGCAGGGACATTTTAAAATACATAGCCAACGGTAAAATTCCTAGCTCACATCTATGTTTTGGAAAACCTTTCCTAGTATCTGAGAATCTACAAAATAATTTCAGTTGTCTAGAAGGCTAGCTGAGCAGATTTGCTACACCACAAGCCAGAGGAAGCTGCAGAATATTCTTTCCTGCGACTGTGAGAGGATTCAAATTGGACAGAGCTGAGAGGAGACTCTGCAGGCAGAAGTCTCTCAAGAAAACTATCTGGATCGGCAGCCTGAACGTCAGCCAAGCTGTTTGTCTTCATTTGATGTGCGCAAAAGCCCCCAAATACTTTCTTTTATTTCAGTCATGTCCAGCCTTTCATCCTCAGTTCCCCTTTCCCAGAGAAAAAACCCCAGCCTTTCAAGACAGATTCACTGCTCTGCTCTACTCTCTATAAATAGAAGCAATTATGTCTCGCAGATCCTCTGCGGAGATTTTCCCTGAAGGTATGGTGTGTGCCTAGGATTAGCATAACTGGCTTTTATTCCTGTTTGTGCAGAGTCTCTGATGTGCGGGGTAGGAGAATGGCTGGAAAACTGTGCCCTCTGCCTATTCCCAGTTGGCATCTGGTTCCAATGGACCCATTGCCAGCTGTCACAAAGTTAATTTTAAGTATGTTTCATTTTAATTTGGAAAAATAAATATGTATTAATTTTGATAAAGCATGATTTATTTCAGAGAACTCAGTGAACTCACACATAAAAATAATTAAGTATTATGATTGTGAATAATTTCTGAATTATAGATATTATTACACAATGACAACTACCTGTGTGCCTTCTGAATTCAAATGGGCAAAAAGAAGAGAAAATGAACATAAGAAGGACATGGACCTATTGCAACGAGTCCAGAGGAGGGCCACGAAGATAATCGGGGGCTGGAGCAGTTCTCCTATGAAGACAGGTTGAGAGAGTTGGGGTTGTTCAGCCCGGAGAATGCAAGGCTTCCAGTACCGAAAGGGGCCTACAAGAGAGCTACAGAGGGACTTTTTACAAGGGCATGTAGTGATAGGATGAGGAGTAACGGTTTTAAACTGGAAGAGGGTAGATTTAGATTAGATGTTAGGAAGAAATTCTTCACAATGAGGGTGGTGAGACACTGGAACAGGTTGCCCAGAGCAGTTGTGGATGCCCCCTCCCTGAAAGTGTTCAAGGCCAGGTTGGATGGGGTTTTGAGCAACCTGGTCTAGTGGAAGGTGTCCGTGCCCATGGCAGAGGGGTTGGAACGAGATGAAATTTAAGGTCCCTTCCAATCCAAACCATTCTATGATCCTATGATTCTATCATTCTCTCATTCTATCATTCTATGATTCTATGAAAAGAAGAACCTTTTTTAGAACACGAGTTCATAATCTGTTCTTTCAAAGCTACATTTTATCTTTCTGTAGATTTTTCCAGCTTGTTATTCTTCATGTCCTATACTGTCCTTCCTGCTAATGCAAGAAAACCTCTTTGTCAGTACAAAGCACAAGAGTTTCAAAAGTTCTTAGAAGAAATTCAGATTTCCAAACTTAAATTTACCTTTTTTTTTTTCTCTCAGGACGAGGGCTGCCATGGTGGTTATTGGTTTTCCCCAGCCTGTCTTGTGTGGGTATGTAACCAGTACACACTTCTGGATAGGCATTCTATGATTTCCTAACAAATGCTGAGATATTTCAGCCCCTCACAAGCCTTGTAATTCCCTTGTAATTCCCCTTTGGCTCCTGTAGTTTGTCTGGAATGACTGATTTGCTCATTTCCTACCACACAGGCAATTCCCTTAGAGATAACTGCAAAGGTCTTGCAGTGCTTTCTGCGAAGTCCTAAGCATAATATCAGTGTGGCACTGCCAGTCATAGAAGTTTCAGTTTCCTAGTATCTGTANATGAAGACAGGTTGAGAGAGTTGGGGTTGTTCAGCCCGGAGAATGCAAGGCTTCCAGTACCGAAAGGGGCCTACAAGAGAGCTACAGAGGGACTTTTTACAAGGGCATGTAGTGATAGGATGAGGAGTAACGGTTTTAAACTGGAAGAGGGTAGATTTAGATTAGATGTTAGGAAGAAATTCTTCACAATGAGGGTGGTGAGACACTGGAACAGGTTGCCCAGAGCAGTTGTGGATGCCCCCTCCCTGAAAGTGTTCAAGGCCAGGTTGGATGGGGTTTTGAGCAACCTGGTCTAGTGGAAGGTGTCCGTGCCCATGGCAGAGGGGTTGGAACGAGATGAAATTTAAGGTCCCTTCCAATCCAAACCATTCTATGATCCCATGATTCTATCATTCTCTCATTCTATCATTCTATGATTCTATGAAAAGAAGAACCTTTTTTAGAACACGAGTTCATAATCTGTTCTTTCAAAGCTACATTTTATCTTTCTGTAGATTTTTCCAGCTTGTTATTCTTCATGTCCTATACTGTCCTTCCTGCTAATGCAAGAAAACCTCTTTGTCAGTACAAAGCACAAGAGTTTCAAAAGTTCTTAGAAGAAATTCAGATTTCCAAACTTAAATTTACCTTTTTTTTTTTCTCTCAGGACGAGGGCTGCCATGCTGGTTATTGGTTTTCCCCAGCCTGTCTTGTGTGGGTATGTAACCAGTACACACTTCTGGATAGGCATTCTATGATTTCCTAACAAATGCTGAGATATTTCAGCCCCTCACAAGCCTTGTAATTCCCTTGTAATTCCCCTTTGGCTCCTGTAGTTTGTCTGGAATGACTGATTTGCTCATTTCCTACCACACAGGCAATTCCCTTAGAGATAACTGCAAAGGTCTTGCAGTGCTTTCTGCGAAGTCCTAAGCATAATATCAGTGTGGCACTGCCAGTCATAGAAGTTTCAGTTTCCTAGTATCTGTATGAGGATTAGGTTTATAGCCTCATATTTCTGTTGTATTTAGGAGCATAGGGCATAGATAAACATTGATTGGGAGACCTCACACAGGTGGTTTACAAATACAGTGCAAAGTCAGGTGTGCTACTTTAAATCAACACTTCAAACATTTGTTCTCTCTACATGGCATTTATCAAACAGATTGATATAGCTAAGGATGTTAGACAGTCCATGAATTCCCATTCCAACCATTTCAATAATTCCAGATTAAAATTAAAGGTTGGTTATAACCTGATTCTCGGCTTCAGCTATAGCTGGGAAATCTAGCAGTATAGTGCTGTGAATTACTTAGAACTGACTTTTTTTGTACTGGTCATCTCCAAGTGAATTCCTAGTGTTGTTAACACTTACTCCAGATCTTTTTTATTAGATTTCATTAGTGACAATGCAAGTTATTGCACAATGCATAATTCATAAAGTCCTTGTCATGCTATTTGTACTTAGAGACCACTAAGTGACAAAAACTTAGGCCAATGGAGAAGCTTTGTTTCTCTCTTTTAGATATTGCCCTGCAGCCTTCCAATACTACCTGAATAAGCATAAAATAGGATTTTTTAAAAAAAAACCTATTGATTTACATTTGTAAGTGGTTCATTAAATGCAACCATATGGTTCAAGAGAAGAACTGGAGATTTCTGAGGAATTTTTTTCTAAGAAAAAACAGTAAGACCCCAAGCTTTTAATAAAAATGTTTCTACGTAAGACTGAAAGAAAGAGAGGAGCGACTCCTATTCTCTAAGCTGAGTTTCAAGTCATTAACATGAAAGAATATAGCACAGCAAGAATTTATATACAGNAAGCTTTTAATAAAAATGTTTCTACGTAAGACTGAAAGAAAGAGAGGAGCGACTCCTATTCTCTAAGCTGAGTTTCAAGTCATTAACATGAAAGAATATGGCACAGCAAGAATTTATATACAGATTCTGCACAGTGCAAGAAAGTTTATAGTCTGGTGCACTGACTGCTTTTTGATGGCTCTTACGTGAAGGGTGTGTCAGTTTTTGCTTTAGAAAATTCTTGGCTTTGTCTCAGGGTAAAATGTGTACATATGCGTGTATATTTTATAAACCAGACTCTTGTCCAGCTCCACTCAGAAGACCATAATGTGACATTGGAGGAAAATGGATAACTTGTATCCAGAATTCCTCAACTTTAATCATAACTGACATTTTATTTAGTTCATTCAAAGCAGTGTAGTATGCCAAGGCTGAACAGCAGAAAAAAGCTTTCAGTCACTGACCTGTTGCTTTTCTTTCTTTTTTTAAAATTTTTTTTAGAATATCTCAGAAGTGATCTGATCAAAACATTTCAAGACACCTTTTTTGAAAATTGTGTCTTTTATTAAGAAGTAAATAAGTGGAACCTTTTCATGTTCCTGGATGTGTAGGAAAGGTTTTGGGACAGGGTCAGAGTTCAGGTTTCTAATTTCTTTCATGATTGTCTCTGGACACTCAATTTTTAAAAATAAAATATGATACTTTTTTAAAGACCCGGGTTGTTTTCTCTGAGAAATTCCCTTGCACTATAATCTTTGTGTGTTTACTTTATGAATTATTACATAATTGAAAGTTAAGTTTGTAAATTATTTGCTTGGCCTGTTGCAGACCTATTAATATTCCCCAGTGCCAGAAGAAAAGTGGAGCGTGCACCTCGCATGCAGTCCCAGAGAGCCCTCCATGCGGTTGCTTCTGCTGATGGGAATCTGGCATATGCTCCTCCTGCACCTGCTGCTTTGCTGTTGCTCAGGGACATATTGTTGCTCTCACATCATCTGCTCCTGATCTGTTTTCAACATCTGCCAAAAACCCAAGGAGACATGCAAGATTTTCTGTAGTGGAATTGAAGCAAATAAATACATTTTCTTTCACATGAAAAACGTGCCCGTGCACAAGAATTATCAAGTACCATAATCTGTGTTACCATAAGCAGATACTTCTTGGGAGAACTTTGAAATCAGATCTGGACTGGCATCAAGGCCTTATTAACTAGAGTTTTTCCATTGATCCTGAATGAGGATCCATCAAAGAAAATGGCATACGTTCAAACATCTTTGATGAATAGCAACAGCATTTCCAATGTGGATGCTACCATTCACGTGCAGTCTTGTCTGAGTCAGGAGAGTAGCTTCTCTGGGGACAAGCCTATGGAAAGGAAGCACAATAAGAAACGAAGTGGGAAAACACAGTGCGGTATTAGCACAATCAGTACAACCAAAATTTAAGAACTAGCACCAAATTGCTTGATCTTCACTAGAAGTAAATGCAGTTGCCATTTAGTGGTTTTGCCTTTTTTTTTTATTTTTGCTGTTGTTTATAAGAGTATACATAGAAACTCAAGCTTAGTACCTCAGGCCTGCTACTTGCCAAAATAAATGCACCATCCTGGTGCTAATGGTAGAAAATAAAACAATTCATGTAGCAGCAATGTGTGTTTTATTTGCATGGTATAGTCATGACTGCCTTTGAACTAATTTGTTATAGAAGTAGAAAAAAAGCATCTTTGGAAGGACGTATTAGCTTGCTGAATGACATGAATTATTCTGAAAGTCAGTCATTAAGCACTCTGTACATTCCTATAGGTAGCTGTCACCAGGTTATGTCAAGGCAAACTGCTCAGTGGAGGTCCTCTCACTCTACTCTGGCACAAGTGTGCTAAAGCATTAATGAATGTTTTCACCTACCGTGAAATGCCACCTAACGTAAAATGCCTTTCATAGAATATTTTTTTCAGGGCTTTTTTCTTTCTGGTTAAAATCCCCTCCCAAAAAGCAGTAGTGAATATCTTTCACAAAGAGACTAATGAGAGAAATTAAATCGTTTGTGTAATGCACACTCACAGTGCTGTGAGTAACTGAACATTCAGTTGCATGCTATGAGAATATCATGGGATTAGGAAACATTCAGGATAAAGCCATTTTCCCCTCAAAATTATTGAAGCCAAGATTACAATCAATTCTACCTGAGCATCTGAAAGAAACAGAGAATAGCTATCTACTCTGCATATCTGTGATGATAGGTACGTTCTGTTTAAACAGAAAACCTATGCTCTCCTCACTCCTTGCTTAATGTGAAATATGTGTGGGCTTTTAAAGCGCAGAAGATTCATAGGAACTACGTCAGTTAAATTTATTTTAACTATAGGATGATTGTTTATAGCACTCAGTTATAAACC
>VZSC01002771.1:0-24100 GCA_013398225.1 Steatornis caripensis | reverse complement strand
CCAACCAGACTCCGCACCACCGATCACAACCCTCTGCGCTCTGCCATTCAGCCAGTTCTTGACCCACCTCACTGTGCGCTCAATGGTCAATCGCTCAATGGCGATGCTGGATCGGAGCAGCTCGGGTGCTCACCTGACAAGATGTCGCGTGCAGGAGAGGTGTCAGAAGAGGTGTCCATTATATCACATCATTTATTAAGAACTGAGAGCCCTTCGGTCCCCTTATAGGGCCTGGGGGGCCAGTACCCTGCTTCTGAACCCAGAAACTGGCACTGATGTGCTCGGAGGGTCGTGACATGCGGAGTCGGCAAAGGATGCTGCGAAGGAACTCAGAGCCATGCTCTCCGGGGAGGGAGAGTAGGTGACTGCATGACGGAACAACTTTCTCCTGAGGAGACAGATAATTTTAAGAGGTTGGGTTTTTTTCCTTTTTAAAAAAGCGATAAATATTTCACAGGCCTGTAGGAAGAAGCGTGATGCCTGAATAGTTACTATCCAGGGAACACAGCATGAAATCTCTACACCGCAAGTGTTATTTTTATATCTTTTTTTTTATTCATATTGCATAAATGGTGACCGATTTTATGGTCCATGATTAATTTAGACACGGAATATCGGAAAGCCAGGAGCGCTCACCCAGTTCAAAGAGCCATAACAGATAAATAATATATGTTTACATAACTGTAATATCAATCTCGGCAGCAAATGATTTGTAGAAAGCTGGCAGAGGCCGGCTGCAGCGAGCTGAGAAACGCTCCTCGGAGGCAGCGGCATGGCGCCCAGAGGGCCTTCAAGCAACGCATTGCAGTTTGGAGGTCCACCTGCCACGCGCTACCCCTTATGCCTGGAGACGGGGCTTCTCCCCTCTCTCTGAACTCAATATAATTGAACAAAGCCAGCTCAGCTGCTTCTCCCAGAACACCTACACACAGGAAAACCGAAACGGGAACGGCGTTTCCGGGTATTTCTTAAACATCACTGAATTCCCATTTCAGTTTTCATGTACGTAGACGTTCTTGGAGAAGAACATCTGCTCTCAGAGAAGACCTGTAGATGTTCTCAAGGAAGAACATCTGTTCCCAGAGAAGACCATCCCGCATTTTCTTCGCTGGAGTCGACAGACCAAGGCTGGGACCAGAAGGGCATCCCTGTCCAAAACGCTGCTGCGTTGCCCTACCAAGGTACGATGCCTGGACACTGGATCCTGCCCTGCACTCACCGTCTGCTCTGAAGTCTCCCTCGCCTTGTTTTCTTTTTTTCTCCTAGGAGCACGTAGCAATCCACCAAAACGTCATGGTCCTGTGCATACAGGCAGCCGGACAGACAGACGGCTGATTTGGCGATGTACCGACAGCCACGCAGACAGCAGCACCCTGCATGCAGGCGGGGAACAGAATTCAGATGTCGATGCCGAAGGCCCAGAGAGCAGGGGCAAAAGGACACTTCTCGTAAGAGCACGCAGCCGCAGAAGATGGAGCTCACCTGCCGTGGTGCAACCATGAGATCATTTACCTGCAACCACCATGAGGCACGTGCCACAGGTACGGAAGCATCTCTGCACATCAGCACCAGGGTGATCTTTGGAATAAATAACGGTCTTGTTTTCACCCGTCGTATCGGCGTTGCATTGCATTAACTGTGGTTAGATAGGAGGTATTTCTTGTTAGGAGCTAAACACTTCTGAGAGAGGCGCCGAGTCCTTAAGGGAGCGGGGTTAAAAAGCAGAAGGAAAGAGAAAATGTATTTTTCCACGGACACCTGCTGTGTGTGCGGAGAGGCCCAAAGCAGACAACAGCTGGCGCATTTTCCTGCCTTTAAGTGGTTTCTCGTTTTGCCAGAGGTTAGTCGCTATTGCCCCGCTACGTGCTGCACGCGCGACACCGGACATACACAGGTAGTACATTCCGTTATCACGGGCAATGGCTGTAACTGAACTGCCAAAGGATGCATTGCATGCGATATATTTTATCCAGAGTAGAAAGCTGCTCTGGCTTTCCTATTGCCTCTAAAGGTTGAGTTACGCAATTCTTTTTGAGGAAACAAAATCTGCTAAAATCCCATTGTGTTTGCATATTTTAATACAGCTGAGCGAGGCAGTTCTGGCCACTTGCTGAAGTGAAATGTCAGGGTAGGTGGTTATATAAATGTTATTTTTAGATGTGATAAAATAACCCAGTTCTTTAATGCTAACAGATTTTTCCCCGCTAGCTTTCTTGAACTAAAAGGCTGTTACGTATTTCGAGAAGGGGTTGCATTTTGCTTGCGGCGTAACAATCCAGCCAGCCTAATCGTGCATATGTTAATAGTTTGTTTTTAGGAAGAACCTTGTCAGGCTCCAAGGCTGCCCAGCAAGGGTTTGACTTTGCACTGCACAGACCCTTACCGATAAAACTCTTTTATTACCTGCACAGAAATTGCAGGCTAATGGCTCTTGTCCTGCACTCCACGGCTGTGCCGGTGCGGGGGCTCATTGTGGGGGCTCAGCATTACCCAGAATCAAGTCACAGCCGCCACTTCTCCTCTAGGCTTATCAAACGTTTCATTCGGAACTTTTCATTTAGCGTTAACCTCATTTCCATGTGATGAAGGTGAATAATAAATAGAAATTCGGTGGGTAGTTTGAGCCTTTTATCTTCACACGTGTGGAGGTGGAGGGGCAACTCCTGACGTTTGGTGCAAACAGAAATTATGGGGTTTTGGTTTTGAGAGGTTCTTTTCCTGTTTGCAGTTTGGGCACGGACATAGGTTATGTACTGGCCTCCCAAATCTTGCCAGCGTTTCATGCCAAGCCAGCTCTGTGGGGATGGGCAGGGGGGACCCCGCAAAGCTGGGGAAGGGCAGGGGGGATGCTCTGAGGCTGGGGGTGGGCGGGGGGAGCCCCGCAAGGCTGGGGATGGGCAGGGGTTACCCTGCGAGGCCGGAGGTGGGCAGGAGGGACCCTGCGATGCCGGCAGGGACACCTGGGCTGGCCGGTGACGGACTGCGGTGGTGGAGAAGCAGTGCAGGAGATGGTTCCCAACTCTGCACCCTGCCCCTGGAACAGGCATCTCCAGGAAAAAACCCACCATCAGCAGTTACAGCAAAGCCCTTTTTTGCTTCAAGAACTGGCCAGCGATGCAAAACTTAGGGGACGTTTCATAATTTGTTCTTGGAAAACCAGCAAGGTTTCTAACGGGTAAATCGAGAAGCTCCCATCCATCCTGGGGATGGCCACACGCTGATGCGTCCCTTCATGGGTCCTGGCAGCAGTGGGAAGACCCGTGGGCAGACGGAGAAGGATATAAAGGTTCAAGGGTCTCCCCTTGTACGGGTAGAAGCACAAAGCCAGAGGTTGTAAATTCAATTATCTTGTAATAAGATTTTAGTTGCCACCAAAGATGTTACCACTGGCTTCAACAGCACCATCACTCTGAAGTTCCCATGGGGAAAGAAGTGCCCATGGAGGAAAGGAAGCAGATTCAGGTGAGACCCAGCACGAAAAGAAATGAAAAGCCAACCACAAGGTTTTGTACAAATCAGATACATCATCCTGCAAACACAAGGAATGCGGGTGTGATGTCTGTGCCTTCAGCGGATCGGCATTTGTAGATACCACAGGATCCACAGATACGCGTATCGCGGTGAAATTTTGTGCTTCGGAAAACTGCTACCATTTCCGCTGGAAGTTAAAAGTTTCAGTAATCAAGACTTTTCCTCTCGTCATTTTTATTTTCTGCAGAATAAGAAGAGTTCAGGGTGAACTTATTACATAGACTGTTTTTCATGCTAAAGAAAGCTGACATCTGTCACCTGCACAAGCTAAAATATAAAAAATTTGTATTTTATTGAAAAAAAGCCTGAAGAAGTCAGACCAAGGCATAGTACACTTTCTGAGCCCATTGCGAATGGGTGGGCAGCAGGTTAATTGTATGCTTATACACCGTGGAATTTACGTACGGATTTGGTATGAAATGATGCTCCCTGTTGTAACCGTCTACGTTATTCCGCATTCCGCATTTCCGCGGTGTATCTTTTTCTCCTGGGAGGCTGATGTTAAATGCCTATTTTTGTTTTTTTGCCTGTCTCTGCTTAATTTAAAGAATTTCTCTGGGCGCTGGGCAGGCAAATGAATTGTGCTGTTGTTAAAAAAGCTTAACGAGGTGTCAGGAACCAAAAAAATATTCTCATGGCAGTAAGGCCTTTTAGTAATGAAACATTGATTTCCCCCGCCCCGCCCCAGAGATATTTCTCCTACTCCAACAGTTAGTTAAAGAAAAAATTATTGGTTTCTGAGAGCATATTCCATTCTCAGCAGCTTAAGTTAGTGTTTAAAACTCTTGATGAGATTAGTCGTATATTCTTTTCTCCGCATCGGCACAGGCTTTGCAGGTTGCAGTTGCATAATGCACCACGCATACCGGTGCGTGATGCACCCATCCGTAGGGTCGTTTTAAAGCGAAATAAAAATATGTATCTGGATTTATTGCATCTTGAGTACTTATTAAAAATAAGGGCAGTGCTAACTGGGATTTTAATTGGTGGGGGTGTTTTCCAGCGCGTGTCGTACGATGCTCCTGGCTAGCTCACCGCACTGAGTGGTCACCGATCACCCAGAGAAACCCAGCCATCCTCCAAGCAGATGAACTCCTCCGCGACATTGAATTGTTCCTTTGATCCGAACCAGATCCTGCAGGGAACTGGAGGGCGCAAATGTAAGCTGAGGACTTTCTAAAGGCAGCCGGCATCGGCCCATGGCTCTTGTAACGCGGCAGTTCTGTGTACACACGGATAAACTGAGAGTGAATTTGGCCTGCAGAGGCTCTAGGATGCTTAGTCTTTACACAGGAGGATGCTGGTAAATATTTACCAGAGACCTTGGAATAGTTTCTGGTCTCGTATGAACGTAGGCATTTACAAATTAAATCAAATTCCTGTTACAGGCTTGGTAAAATAGAACAAGTCTGGAGGGACCGGTCTGGTCTTTCAGGTGAATGATGCTTTAAAGCTCCTTAAAGACCTCCGGAATAATCTTTCAGTGTTTATGGGATATTAAGCCCGTGAAATACAAGTGGTGATTTTGCTTTTGTAACGTGCTCCGAGGTCCTGGGGCTGGTTTGGCACAAAGTTTAGCCCGGCGCAGCCTCAGCCATGGGGCTGCTGGTGCCATCCGCCGGAGCTGGGGCTGGAGGAGTGTAATGAACCATTTACCAGCTAATGAAAACAGCCGCTATTAAGATAAATTAGGGAAAGAACCGTAAGGACAACTGTGCTCTGCGCTGCTGTAACAAACAGCATCTCTTGCTTGTAATTAAGCTACGAAGACGTTGCAAGCTCTGAATCCAACTGTGCGACTGCCAGGCTGAAATATGTCAGCTCTCGCGCTCCGCTGTAATTAATTGGGAAGTTATTTCTGCTCATCCCACCTCAGAAACATTCACGGCCGAGCAGGTTCACCCTTGGTTGAAGGAAGGTGTTCATATCGACTTGCTCCACTTAATACAGCCCCTCGCTATCAGCAAACGATGGGGAAGTGTTCAGTAAATCACAGCCGGAGACACTGGAGCGTATTTATAGCAGACANATCTGGATTTATTGCATCTTGAGTACTTATTAAAAATAAGGGCAGTGCTAACTGGGATTTTAATTGGTGGGGGTGTTTTCCAGCGCGTGTCGTACGATGCTCCTGGCTAGCTCACCGCACTGAGTGGTCACCGATCACCCAGAGAAACCCAGCCATCCTCCAAGCAGATGAACTCCTCCGCGACATTGAATTGTTCCTTTGATCCGAACCAGATCCTGCAGGGAACTGGAGGGCGCAAATGTAAGCTGAGGACTTTCTAAAGGCAGCCGGCATCGGCCCATGGCTCTTGTAACGCGGCAGTTCTGTGTACACACGGATAAACTGAGAGTGAATTTGGCCTGCAGAGGCTCTAGGATGCTTAGTCTTTACACAGGAGGATGCTGGTAAATATTTACCAGAGACCTTGGAATAGTTTCTGGTCTCGTATGAACGTAGGCATTTACAAATTAAATCAAATTCCTGTTACAGGCTTGGTAAAATAGAACAAGTCTGGAGGGACCGGTCTGGTCTTTCAGGTGAATGATGCTTTAAAGCTCCTTAAAGACCTCCGGAATAATCTTTCAGTGTTTATGGGATATTAAGCCCGTGAAATACAAGTGGTGATTTTGCTTTTGTAACGTGCTCCGAGGTCCTGGGGCTGGTTTGGCACAAAGTTTAGCCCGGCGCAGCCTCAGCCATGGGGCTGCTGGTGCCATCCGCCGGAGCTGGGGCTGGAGGAGTGTAATGAACCATTTACCAGCTAATGAAAACAGCCGCTATTAAGATAAATTAGGGAAAGAACCGTAAGGACAACTGTGCTCTGCGCTGCTGTAACAAACAGCATCTCTTGCTTGTAATTAAGCTACGAAGACGTTGCAAGCTCTGAATCCAACTGTGCGACTGCCAGGCTGAAATATGTCAGCTCTCGCGCTCCGCTGTAATTAATTGGGAAGTTATTTCTGCTCATCCCACCTCAGAAACATTCACGGCCGAGCAGGTTCACCCTTGGTTGAAGGAAGGTGTTCATATCGACTTGCTCCACTTAATACAGCCCCTCGCTATCAGCAAACGATGGGGAAGTGTTCAGTAAATCACAGCCGGAGACACTGGAGCGTATTTATAGCAGACACACAATATGCTCTGCATCTGCCTTGTCTTAGACAGGCGGGATAGCGGGAAGATGCTCTCAAAGTCAGGGGTTGGCTCTGGGGCTTTGCCTGCCGGTGATTCGGAGGCTGCGTTCATCTGGGAGCAAAATTTGCCTCCGTGTAATTAGGGAGAAGACAAGGTACTAACCACGCTCGGGAAAATTAATCTGCTATCCTGATAAGAGAAAGGATTAGGCCGTTATTGTGGAAAAATAATTTAAGCTATTATCGTAATGCCCGACTGCCGAAACAAAGGCAGAAATGATAATGGGCTTTTTCAGCAGAGGGGGGTGAGGGAGCTGCGGCGTTGCCAAGATCGCTGTGGGAAAGCTTCGAGTCAGGACGAAAGCGGCTGCACAGACGAGTGGTTTGCAAAGGTGCACGGGATTAAAAAAGTTTAGGCATGTAATTGCAAAGATTAGGAAGTGCCTACGAGGCACATTGGCAGGAAAGTTTGGTACGCGGGGTGGCAAACTTGTGGGAGAAATCAGCTGGGAGGAGTGCTGGAGCAAGTAAGCTCTCCTGAGGAAGGAGGAGAAAGATAAAGGGTATGGCAACCCCCCAAAAAGTAGATTTTAAGACGTGCTAGCTAAGAAGAGCACAAACTAGCTGCTCCAGAGAGATACCTCAACCTCTTATTTCTCGTATGTTCTCCCTAACCACAGCCACAAACGCTGCCCGTTGCGGGCGGTCGGTGGGGCTCCTGGGGCGACGTGATGTCGTCCTTGCAAAGAGTGAAATGTAAGGGAAAGGAAGATGAGAAAAATAAAAGAGGAAGGGAAATAGAGTTTTGTCTCCTCTGATGCCACACATGACGTTCCCCTCCTCCCTGGGGTCGAAGGCAAGGGTCAGGAAGCGATTTTCTGACGGCTATGAAACACCTTTGACTGCCCGTACAACAGGAGCGAGCTCGTCCCACCTTTTACATTATTCTCCTTTTTCCAACGATTTTTGCCATCTTCTGCGAAACGAGGCAGCCGTGCCCTTCTTCAAATCGAGTCTTATGGGGTCCCCGTAAACAGAAATCCCATAGCTCTCGCTGGGCTGTTAGCGAAGTCAGTGGGAGGTGGGGCACCTCCCCGGTCTGCGGCGCTTGTGAAACGTTTGAAATGGAGAATGTTAGTGAAAAAACCAGTATGCACTGAAATAGCCACCCACAGCCTACCGTGCCTCCTTTAATACAATAGCTGGATGCAGTAAGTCATTTCTGAGACAGTTGGGCACGCATTTAATGTGATAACTTGAAGATAAGGGGAAATGATTCAATCACCTGTTATTTTCTCATCACAGCTGAAACAAAGAATGTGGAATAATCGTTTGACCGAACAATATAAAAAACACTGAGGGAAATGCGCAGCGCGTCTGAAATTCATCATTTCCTCCAATGTGAATCATAGCCTATATACAGCAACGATGAATTATTTGGGAGAGGTTCTGCCGGGCAAAGAGACAAATCCCAGTTACGTATTCCTCACATTTAGATAACTCCAACTATTTTCCAACACGAGACTGCTCAGAACCTTCCTTACACAGATAACAGCAACTCCCCCGCTGCATCTCCGTTGCTCCCCGCCTTACGCTTAGCCGTATCGTCATTAAAGCATCTTCTGTTATTTGCCTGCTAATGCCGCAAGACTGGTCTTCTGCCATTTGCCAAGCAGTAAGACTCAGCAAATAAAATAATCTGGATTTAGTTCCCGGAAGGAATGAACATCCTTCTTAAAGAACAACACTCCACAGATGAGATTTTCTCGTATATATATGTATATATATGTATATATATATGTGTATATATATATGTGTATATATATATGTGTATATATATGTATTATATACGCGTGTATACACACACACACGTACGTGTACATGTGTGCCTATGTGTGCATGTCTTTGGCCCTTGGGCCTCTTTCACTGAGATTTTAAGCAAGTGTCTGCTTTATGGTCGGTTCTTCTCCCCCCAGCCACCACCAAGGCCGTGGTGGTGGGCGGCCATGACCAGTCGTTGCTGTTCTTTCCCCGAGGAGATGCTGCGGTTGGGTTTCGGTGGTGTTTTGAGGATGGGTCTCACGATGATGTCAACATTAACCCTGCCAGACCACACGTTTCTGGGGTCTCCTCGTTTGCACGTGTCCTCCCTGTAGAAATGTAGGTCTCGGCAGCAGCTGGCCCGAACCTACCAATTTCTTTCGTTTCGGTACAACCCTTTGTAAATATAGAGCTCTTTGCTCTCTTTTCATATCCAGTGAAAAGACCTCTGCAGAAGAAACATGGGAATGACGCGTGAGTAAGGTCCAGGAGGAGCGCCGATGAATTAAATGGAGCTTCTCCCAGGGGTGAGCTGTGAATCTCAGCCTGTCCTTGAAAATACGCCTGTCCCGTATATAGATCTTCACTTTTTCTATTCAGGTCATCTTCGGTGCCTAAACACCCTATTAAAAATGACAGACATTGCCTCTAAGTTACTTCTGTCAGGTTTTTGCCTAAACACATGTAAAAGCACTGATCATTGAAGCATCGTTGCATCTAAACGTCAGAACATAGACACAGAGGCAACGTTGCCTAAGCTCTCGTATAGCTGCCTCTCTGTGCCAGGATGCGGGACCCGCGAAGTGATGCTCCCGCATTTCCCAGGGAGTTCAGGCTGCCCCGCGTTTCAGGACGGTGGGATAGTTACTCGCTTTGCAAACGGAGAGTCCTCAGGGCAGAAGATAAATTTAAACATCTGTATCTCGCTGTTCAAGCACTCATAACCTCTTTTTTATTGGATACTTTCCTCCCCAAATGCCGTCCTTCCCTTTCGTATCTCCTCTGCCACAGCACTCTCATACAGGAGCCATTGGCACGTCCTGCTTCCCGCGAGGCTGCTCCCACGCTGGCAACGCAGCTTTTCCCAACGTCCCACCCCAGGAAGTTCAAAGGTTTTGTGCTGCCAGAACCCTCCTCTGTTTTCCATCTTCCCCCACATCAACTGACAACATTTTATCGTCCTCTGAACGGGAGAGCATGCCCTTACACCTCAGGGTACCTACCGAAGTCATGCTGCGTGCAAACCCTCAAAATTGCCGGCTTAGTGATCGCGCTAGAAAGTTATTGCCAACTCCTCCTCATCTTTAAGATATTCGGCTTCACTCTGCGCGGTTTTCTCTAGCTAAGATGGAGTGCGTGGTGATATAATCCAGCTATTTATATAATCACCCAGCAAATGACGTCCCAGCAGGTATCCAGCGTTTTTTGGTGTTACTCCATAGGTTCGTCACAGCAGGGAGCGAACGCCGGCGGAAGTGCCAAGGACATGGGGCAGCGCAGGGGCTGCTTTTGGGTGAGACGCTCCCTGGATGTCCTGTGGGACATGGCATCAAACCTCTGCCTGGGGAAGAAGAGCCTCTTCGCCTTCCCGTTCCCGTTCCCGTTCCCCTTCCCATTCCCCTTCCCCTTCCCGGTCCCGTTCCCATTCCCGGTCCCCTTCCCCTTCCCCTTCCCCTTCCCTTTCCCCTTCCCCTTCCTCTCTGCACCACATCTGGCCGGGCTGGCATCGCTGTAGGATGAAAGGAGCCACTGGTGGCTATTTATTGATCAGATCAGCGAAACAGCAATAAATTCTCGTACAGGCCAGCTTGAACTCTGCTGTAAACGCACTGACCGCAAGATTGTCAAAGACCCAGATTTTGGGCAAATCGAGTATCTTCTTTCACGTCAAAACCAATACAATCGTAACGTCTGAGCTTTCCTTCAAAGGTACCAACGAATATTTGTATTGAAAATGGTTTTAAATAAATGTGTGCATGGAAGACGTGTAAAGATCTTTTAGAAGAAGTCCTCTGCATGAAGCCCCGGGTTGCTCTACCCCTGATCTAACCTTATAGACCCATTTATCTGCACCAGCGCTCCCCAGCTGGGAAAATTAATTAGAAAAATTAGAAAAATGATCCCCTCTGGTGAGGCTGCGGGCAGCAAACAAACCCGCAAATGCACAGCGTCAGTGTCCCGGTGCGTGCACCGTGCCGTGCCGAAAGCCATCAGGATCTGCCCTCTGCCTCTTACCCGGCCGGGTGGGTGAACAACAGGTCTAAACCCATGCCCCCTCCGTGTTTTCTTCCCTTTCCTAGGGCTGGTTCCCGTTCCTGACCCTGCACCGCAGCGTTGCAGTGACGGTGAGGGATGCTCGCAGCCGACGGGGCTCAGACACAGACAGCCGCGAACAGCAGCTGTAAATAAAGCCGAGGTGAAACGGATTGCTATTACATGTGGCCATGTAAAAAAACCTCACAGGCTGAGTCTGAAGGAGCAAAGGAAGAGCTGTGCTATATTTATACTGTGTTTAATTAGGCTGAAATGCATAAAAAACAACAACAGAGGGGGTGGAAAATGCTCGTAAAGGTGAACCCTAGGTGAGGGAAGCTTAACCCGCGGCCACCCTCCCCAGCCAAAGCACGGTTTCCTACTGATGCTAGTCCAAACCAGTTTGTGACTGTTCTAAAAAGCAGCAGCCTGCAAGGAGCACGCAATGCTCATCCTGCACGGGACGGAGCCGGGAATTCCTCCGTCAGGATGCGGCCGGCCAGGCGCTGGTCCTCCAGAGCACGGTCTGCAGGAGGGCACGGGGACCCGAGCCCCGCGGCAGGCTCTGGGCACAAGCAGCAGCTCTCCTGAAGCAACCTAGGGACCTTCCTCCCGCTCAAAGCTACAGGATTTAAAAACAAACGAGATGAGAAACACGCAATGAGATATTCTCAAGATCACCGTCGTACTTTTTTTTTTTTCTTTTTCTCTTCACTTTAAACCCTGCGTTCTGCAAACCGCACTGGCAAACGGATGGCTTCTCTAAGCTGCTCTTTTTCGGGGGGTAAAAATAGTTGTTGAACGACCTTTTGAAACCAGAGGAACATCTGGCTCATCTCCACGACGCCTTGCAGCCAGTGATTTTTTTGGACGGGGCAAGCGCACGCCTGTGTTTCGACCGCACAGAAGAAACGCTCCTCAGCTACGCGGGACGCTCTCGCGCGTGATATTGCAGCTTCGGCTAATTGCCGTCTCCGTGCTGCTTTGGAGTCGGTGGTTTTCTGGAACAGTCTGGCTGAAGTTGAACTCGATCCACGTGATTTATCCTCCCTGGTGGTTGCTTTGACAAAGCTAATCTTCGAGAAATGTTTGAGCAATCAAACTGTCTGGGGCCCATGTGCCTCCCGGTCTCAAAACTCCTTAGGTTTCCAGCTGCTGCCAGGGGTCCCCGGGCCAACTGGGGGGGAAGTTAAGGGGAGATGAAAAAAAAATTCCCTTGTCTGTGTCTGCGTCATTTGCTGTTACAATATTTCATAATAAGTGTTTTTCTTTTCTCTAAGGTACACCTTTCCTCCAAGGTTCCCAAGCTCTGCCGCCCCAGGCGCGGGCTGCCCCGAGCTGCAGCCGGCTCAGCGCCACATCAGGAGCCCGGGTCCAGACGGAGGGGCACATCCTGCCCATTCCTCTCCGTTAACCCAAGGGTTATGTCTCCTGTCTATGTCTGGGCAATGCCTAGTGCCTATGGCATCGCAACCCGGTTAGGAGAGACCGTGGAGGTGGCAAGCGTGAGGAAAATGTACAGAGAAATGGGCAAAGAAGGAAAGACAGACTGGAGAAAGGACGAAGAGGGAGACCAGCTATGGAGGAAAGGGGCAGCGGGGACTGCTGCGTATATCCCTCCGCTCTCGTTTTGGCTTACCCAGTGCTGTGTGACGACCCCTCTCAGGCCCAGGTAGTTTGCAGGGAAATTCAGATTTAGAATCGACGCCTTGCATTGCTTGCTCTGAATAACGGAAAAATTCTGGGGAAGTAAGGGTTGGGGTAAAGCAAAGCGCAAAGGCTTGATTCGGCAGAAGGAACCCACGTTCCCCCACCCCAAAGCAGCCTCCAACTGCACAGCGCCTCCAACCTCGCCGTGCTTTTCGCTCTTTTTTGCTCCTTCCAGGGTTTTGGAAGAAACAAGAACAAACTTCCAGAGGGACGTGCAGTAGGTGTCTCGAGCAGGATGGCTTTTCTTCACCCCCAAAGCGGAAAGCAATTGCCACGTCGCCAGCTGAAGTGTGTTATCTTGGAGCGTTTTGAATCAACCGACGGCACGTGGCACCTCATTCCTCTGCTCTCCGGTTTAGGGGTGACTGGTTACCCCTGCAGTAGCTCCTGCAGCCCCTGGCCACCATGTCCGATGGGTCACGAGCCGCCTCAGACTGTCTCCATCCCTCGGGGCAGGTGCAGGCAGGACAGGCAGCGGCAGCTGATCCTCTCCATCATCTGGTGGGGCATCGCTTGGACTCGACACCCACCTCGGCCAGAGGCTGCTCTCAGCATCACCCTTTGGCAGCAGCTTTTCTCACTCGTCTTTCCCAAAGCAGCTTTCAAACGGATGTCTTAAAAAAAATACGTAAGAGGATTCGCAGGGTCCCGACAAGTTTTCGGTGTTATTCATTTACATGTCCTCGAGCTGCCTGGCTGCGGGAGGCTTCGTTTACAAACCAGCTTGCAAAACAAAGCCAAGGGAAACACTTCCCTCGAGGTGAGAAGCTTATAATAACCCGCCTGGAAGGAGGCTTGCTCAGAAACAGCTATCGGCCTCATCTCCTGAAGACAACGCTCGCCGTGCCCCCTGCTCCTCTCCTGCTCGGGCCTCCAAGAGACACGGCAGTCTCTGACGCGTCTGCAGAAGGCAGGAGGCAGCGAGAGCCTTTGAGTTCGGCATCAGACGGTGCCTGCACACCCACTCCTGTCTTTTTTTTGTTGTTGTTTCCCTTTTTCTTTTTTTTTTTTTTTTTGGAACCAAAGAGGGTTTTTTCCCCTTTTCTGTTTATTGTTTTCCATTCAGAGCCTTTAATATTCCCTCACACCTGCATTTCATCGCAGCTACAGAAGAGGGATCTAACACCTCCTCTCCTTGCTTCGTTAAAGCGTGAAGACCTCATTATCCCTGGTCCCCAGCCCACGCGCACTGGGGCTCCCCACGGCGCAGGCAGGAATGGGCAGCCTGCTCCGACCCATAAATCTGCCTGCCTCGCTGGCCAGGGTCTCTGGGTAATCAGAGCACAGGAAATTGTTGCTTTTAGTGTTCTCTTGAAAAATGTAAACTTCAGGTCTTCTGTTGGCTGCTTGGCAATAGGGGAAGCGGACGCGAGTTCTCGGGAAGGAGGCTGGAGAGAAACGAAAGGCACATCCAGCACCGCGGCTCTCCCGTCCACCCCTGCAAACGTACGAGCCAGAAAGGCGCCCGGGACGCTCATGGCCCACTGGTCATCCTGCGCACCACGCGCCCGTACCCGGCTCTGCCAAAGGTGAGGCTTCACGGCAAGAAGCAGATGTGTCTTGTGTCCCCATCAGACTGCCAAGAGGCACGTGAGACGTGCGACGGTCCCAACGTCCTCGCAGACCCTGGGTTCACCGGGACTCACCCGTGTGTCCCAACTGATGACCATGCATGGAAACCTCTGATGACCATGCATGGAA
The DNA here is from genome assembly GCA_013398225.1 of Steatornis caripensis. Taxonomy (NCBI): domain Eukaryota; kingdom Metazoa; phylum Chordata; class Aves; order Caprimulgiformes; family Steatornithidae; genus Steatornis; species Steatornis caripensis. Next base: position 9,943 of record VZSC01002771.1, on the reverse strand, counting down.
ACCTCTGAAGACAGCTGAAAGTGATTTCCAGAGTCATCCCCACCAGCCGTGTGCTCCTGCCAGGCTGAACAGGTACACGGAACCCACCTCCACCACGTCCCATCGGCCAGGTACAGTAGGACATTCTTCAGCCCCTCTTGACCTTCTGCAGGCTGAGCAAACCCAGGTCCCCATGTATGTCATGTACACCAACTCTGATGAGTGCTAATGATCTGCCAAATATTATTAATGAATTCTCGCGTTTCACAAATGACATCAGGTAAACTAGGGGTCAGGAGCCATAGTAAGAATTAAGGGGAGTCACTGGAAGGCATGAGAGAAGTGACTACATCCAGTGGGGTGCATCCATGGAGGTACTTGAATCCTTTCTCAACAACAAACTTGTCTCCAGAAGTCAAAGTTGGCTTCTGGGGATAAAATGGACAGAATAATAAGTAGTATTTGTGCATGAAAATAATAGAAAAAGAACCTAAAATCCCCAAACAAATATAGCATTTCCTTCTAAAAGCTGAATGGGATATAGGTGGCAACAAGGTGTGATCACCCACACCGAATTATGGGCAAGGGCGTAGAGATAACAGCACCTCTGCTCTTCGGAGCATAAACTAGACGCTTGGAGTGGAAAGACCCATGGAGCTTCGCTTAGCTAGGCTCAGCTCAAAGGCTGGATGTCCAGCAGTTTGGGATTGCTGGAGCTGATTTAAGGCGTAATTATCACTGTGCTTTCGAAATGGCCTCAGTAAAATGTGACCAAACCCCGATATTTTACACCGCCCTTTTTATCCTTATAGCTGTGACGCTTTTAACTATAACGATTACAAGTTAAATCGTTTTCGGCCTGCTGCTTTCTCCAGTCCTTGATGGCTAATGGCTTCTGTTGACGATCAGGCCTGAGGTGCTACCACTGCTGGGGAGATGCCCAAGCCTTGAAGCCACGTTTCTGTAGGACGTCCCACGTGTGCATTAAGAAGAGAGAGGGAGCAGCAAAGCCGTTGCCCCACTCGAGGATCTGGCTCTTCGGCTTCATTCTTGCCTGTCTTATGTTACTTGTCTTTAGTACACAGGGTAAAACCCTAATGGTTACAAGTTCATTTAGAGTGGAAAATCAAAAAAGCTCTTCCCATAGGCTCACCGAAGCAGCAGGCACTGCTCCGGAGCCCACCCCAGGGACTCCTTGCCCCGCTCGGAAACCCAACTCCTCGCACAGGCAACATCTGTAATTCATAATCCTGTCAAGCCAGCCTCCAGCTGGGGGATGTTTCTCCGACCTGCCAGTTGTACGATTATAATGACTTCCTATTAAAAAAATAAAAAAAGTGATTTAAGGTCAAACCCAAGCTAACTCATTTTATTTGCTGAAAAAGAAGCGGGACCAGCCCCGGCCAGGCAGCGAGCGCAGCCCACGGGGGCTGGCTGGGCGCCCGCTTCCCCCCAGCGCCGGGTGGGGACCGGATTGCAACACCGAGAGGAAGATGCTCGTTGTGCAACGTTTTCCTTACGTGCCACTTTGCAGACAAACTTTGGAAAAGTCGTTTTATCACAGTGTTCATGGCCAGGGTTTTTGTCTGGCTGGCTGGTTGGTTTTTTGTTGTTGCTTTTTTATAAAAAATTTATTTGTTTTTAAGTTAAATAGATAAGAGTAATTTATTTTCTCAGCTGCTGACTGTCAGCTAATTTAGCCAGCCCTGCCAAAATAACCAGCATGCTCATGGATATGAGATACGATCAGCATCCAGCTCTCTGAGGATGCTTATTCTGCCTTTATTTTTTTTTTTTTTAAAAAAAACCTTTTGCCTGGGCGACTCTCCGCACTAGGATGTACGCTGCAAGGCGTCTACGTATTGCATTCTATAGAATATTTTTGTTTTGGCCATAAGTTTCACTTCACATCTATTCAAAACACATATGTAAATAAGAGTCGGTGTTAAATTTAAAAAAATACTGAGAAAAAGGCATGTGGTAACACATGGAGGAAGCAGAGAATAGATACTGCCACGGATGACATTTAAAATGAGAAGGGAGGGCTAGCAAGGCGAAGGTGTAGAAAAAGCTGCTTTAAATATCAGGGTTTCAGGAAGAGCTTTGGATACCAGATCACGTGGAGAAATTTGGATATTGGGAGTGACAAGCGCCAAGCCGAGGGAATCGGGGAGGGGAGCCAGAGGCCAGGTCGGTGCCATCTGCCCCACGGCTACAGCAGCTGGGCGGCTCTGGATCTCCCACCTACCTGCATAAGGTCCAGGAACATTATTAGCCCAATCTAACCCCTGAGGGGCTGAGTCATACGGAAATTAAAGTTCAAATTTTAGAGGTTTTCACAGCGAAAACCCCAAAGCATCTTCAAAATGTTGCTTGCCTCCTCTCCTGGCTTTTGCTTCTGAACTGACCTTAAAAATCTGATGGTGGGAGAGTTGCAAAGGTCCCGTGGGAGGGACGGAGGCCAACTGCGGCGTGCTGAGCAGCACCACCTCGCCCCATAAATACCTTCGTACCATTGCCACAGCTTTTCCATTAGAAATTCAAACCCCCGGTTGCTCAGAAACATTTGCGCAGTCAAGATAAACCTGGGGAAGAGTGGCTTTGATTCATCCCCGAGGGCGCGCGAGCTCGGATCCATGAAATGCTTATGGAAATTCACACTGCAGTGGATAAGAAATTGCAAAAAAATTTTCCTAAGTATCCAACATCTGCTTTCTGCCCTGGCAGCCTTTTACAAGCTGCATTCTCAGTCACTAGGCATGCGCTGTATTTATTAATTGAAAAGTTGTTCCAGCTTCTTGTAGCTGGTTTTTTAACATGTGTTTAGCACAGCATATGTAATCCGTCCTGTTGTATCGGCGTTGAACGTATCGGCGTTGAACGTATCGGCGTTGAACGTATCGTCTCGTGCGATTTCACGCTGCAAAACTAATGGCTGCTATCAGCAAGGTCATTTAGCAGTTGAGGACGATATCAATCATCCCCAACCTGTTCCCACGCACAGTTCAGGCTGGCATCTCACGTTTGCCTACGCCACAAGCCCCACATCTGCTTTCTGGCGAGATCCTTGCACAGAACGTGTTAAACAGCACGTATCATCTTATGGATGCGCGTGAAAATATACATTGATGTTGGGGGATGTTAATGAGCCTACAGGAGTCAGTCATTAGTGATACGAATGATCAGAGGTAGAGCTAGAAGCAAACACACCCACCGACAGTTCAAGAACAAGTGGGAAAAATTAAGGAAATATGCGGCACGCAGAGCAGAGATGGAAAAATATACAAAAAATATAGCACCCCAGTTGCTTACTGGAAAATACTCTGGTGGCTCCAGTGGGCCATGGAAATGGCTTTTGGGTTGGGCTTGTGTGAGAAGNTGCACAGAACGTGTTAAACAGCACGTATCATCTTATGGATGCGCGTGAAAATATACATTGATGTTGGGGGATGTTAATGAGCCTACAGGAGTCAGTCATTAGTGATACGAATGATCAGAGGTAGAGCTAGAAGCAAACACACCCACCGACAGTTCAAGAACAAGTGGGAAAAATTAAGGAAATATGCGGCACGCAGAGCAGAGATGGAAAAATATACAAAAAATATAGCACCCCAGTTGCTTACTGGAAAATACTCTGGTGGCTCCGGTGGGCCATGGAAACGGCTTTTGGGTTGGGCTTGTGTGAGAAGTTTAGTGTAAATTCATACCCACAAGGCTCCGAATTCAGTAAGCGCTGCGTGGTGCTCTGGAAAGGCCTGAAGCTGTGCGAACCTTGCCGGCTTTGGCTTATGAAAGTTGTTTTTAAAAACCAAACAGATCTCTGCAATTCACCCGGGGGATGGAGAAGCAGCTCGGTCCTGTGAAGCGGTTGGATTCAAGATCCATTTGTCTGAGCTTTTGGGGTCCCATGTCACATCTGATGTCTTGCCAAGGTCTGCTTTAACCCCGCCAGCAGCAGAGGCCGCTCGATGCTATGCTCTCCCAGGAGCCTTCAGCTTCACGCCGACGATCCTGGATGCAACGTAACGCTGAGCCCCAGGCAAGACCGGCATGTGGAGGTCCCACCACTCCTCGCTTACTGCATGTAGCTTCTCATTTGGTTATTTTCTGCAAATAACCGCCTGCAAGGAGATGCTCAAAACACGCAGCTGGAAAACCTGGCTGCACGAGGAATCAAGCAAATGGCAAAGCCGGGCTGTGCCTCGCTGTGGAGAGAGGTGCCGTTCAGAAAACCCAAAGTGGGTTTACTGGAGTTTGTCTTCTGCCAACATCAAGTTGTAACTCGGGCTCACGCCTGTGACCCCTGCCTACGGAACCCTCCTGGCTGAAGCCTTGAATTCCTGGCTCCACTGAGCTCAGCCCAGCCACAGTTTCAGGAGACTTTCCTCACGAGACAGGGCTGGGGGGACACAACGTGTTCCCATACTGCTACAACGGAGACCTGCCGAGAGCATGTTTCACACCTAACTCGTATCGGCGCATTTCCCTGCTTTGCTACCTACCGCTGCCTTTATTTATTCAGGTATGAAGGGGACCATGTGCTCGAGCACACAGCAATAGTGCGGCTCTTACTGCTTCACCTTCTGTCTCATGGGACACCCCTGAAGTACAGAAACCATTTATTTTCAGACCAAACGCCACGTGGACGCCGGATTTGCACGCTCACCTACCATTCCCCCAGAGTTCATTCCTGTTAGTTCACGTGGTTTTGGCCCGTCGGCACGAATGCAGCGTCTGCCAAGGATGTCCCAAGGCTGGAATCTCATCAGCTTCAGCTGGAGCCGAGCGCAGACCGCACAGTCCTCGGTGACTCAAAATGTTTCCCAACCAGTTTAATGCTGTGTTTTTCCATGTCAGACAAAGCCCAAATGATTCAGGAACTCTTGATTGACACCATACTTACAGCATGGCGCGAATGGGATATTAACCCTCAAGTTGCTCGGCACGCTGCTGCCGGCGTCCACGCCAACAGGAGAACTTCAACACTCCTGTCCCGACATCACGCCAGAGTCTTCATCGCAAAAAGCTCAAAAAACCGCAGAACCAGCCTCATAAAATTACTACAAACCAAATGAATTCAATCACTTGTCACGTTCAGCGCTCAATCTAGGAGGTAACAGAAGCTGAGAAGAGAAAGGAACGTGTAATTTAGGTTGTGTAGCGGATAATTAAAGAGCAATAGAAATTAATGCAGGCTGTATCTATTTCCCCTGCCTCTCGTCAGTGCCATTAAGCTGTGTATGATCAAATGCAGTAGGCTAGCTTTGGGAAACACAGGCATCTCTTCCTAAAGCCTTGCCAGCTCTCCGTAGTCATCCACAGGATCTGATGCTGGCAGCGTCCTTCGGGTTTTAAACAGGTGAATTGTGTGAAATATACCCAGTGACAGAATTTTCGAGCGTGCCTGAGTGCCTCGGAAGCTAAAATCCTATAGCCAGGTCAGGAATGATTTAGGGCTCTATTTCTCACTGCTTACAGTTTGTGACGGACCCAGGTACCTCCTACGGCACCCCAGGTCCAAGAGACAAACACCAGGCCGGGGGCAGTAAAATGTCCCGTGCCCAGGGAAAGCGGCCGTGTCCCACCGGGCACACGCTGCTCGTGACTNCCTTCCCATAGTTTTGGAGCCAAGGCTCTGGGATGCCAGCCGGCGTAGGGATGCGGGGGCTTGCGCTTTCATCCCAGCCACGAATGTGGGGAAAGCGGAGGCCCACCCCGGGACAACAGCTAATTGATAAAGGGTAATTGCTCTCTCTGCTCTCACTGGAACGCGGCTTTCGGACTCTGTCCCCTCCTGCAACGGGGGCATTTCAGCGCTCGGAGGCGGTGTCCTGCAGGAGAACAAGGCTACAGCATCACATCCATTGCCACTGAGAAAGAAATTGATTTATTTTCTAATAATTACGATAGGAAATTTGAAGTTCTATCAGCGCACCAGTGCTTTTAAAGTTTTACCCCAAAGCTAATGCTAATTCCCTTGGCTTGACTTCTTACCATATTTAAATAGCTCTATTGGAGTCGGCTTAAACTGTTTTTCCGCAACATTTTTGTACATAATCAAGACCTTCAGGGCTCGCCGTATGCGAGGTCAGACTTTGGGATGTAAGGGCAGAACTTGCCTGCCTTTCTCTCTGTATCTGGATGGCACCCAAGCAGGCGGCCAGGGCGGAGCTGGGCGCTGCCAGCCCTTCGGTTTGGCCCAAGAGAGTTCAAAGCATCAGTCAGCCGCAGGCCAGGCCAGCGAGACGCTCCGTCACCAGCGGGACAGCCCCCTCACCGCCGCCAGACCTCTCCAAGCCACCTGCAAAAGCTTCGCAAACACCCGGAGATCCAAGCGAGCTGCGTAGATTTGAGCAAACAAGCGCGTGGACGCACACAGCCTGACCGTGGCCACGAGGAGTCGATTTTTAAATACCAATTTCCTTCTTTTGTAAAAAGAAACAGCTGCAAGGGTTTGTCACCACATCTCACAGTGCTTTGCTGTCCTGACTGCCCCGGCTCACCTCGTCTCTCCGAATTTGCTCTGAACCACACCGGGAAAAGGGATGGCTCTTCCCCCAGACCCGCCTCGGAGACAGCTACAGCACAAGCTTGTTGAAAATTCAGCTTCAGGTGTTAGACAACGCTTACCGCACGTCTGCCCCGTAGCACGGGGAGCCCCTAGAACCAGCCCAGCCCTTTGCAACCCAAGGGGCTCAGGAGCTCCCGCACCCCAGCACGATGGACCCCGCACGCGGAGCCAGCCCAGCGCTTGTTTGGGACACAGCAGAGAAAGGCAACTCATTTCAATTTGAATTCCTCAGGCACAGGCTGTGTCTTAGCCCGTCTAACCCAGTGCATTGGCAGGCCAGGTGCAGGCCGGGCGCAGGCCGGGCAGCAGACTGAGCGTGGGCAGGGGCCACGTACCAGCAAGCAGCAGCCTCTTAAAGCCATGAGGTGGGGAGCTGGGGCCTGCTGTCACTGAAGGCTTTGTCAGAAAAGCCTGATGTCAATTAGATACGCTGATGAGGGCGGGGGACACACTGATGAGGCATCGCCCTCGAGTTGAGGTGGTGTAAAGTCACACACAGGCATAGCCAGAAGCCGTTACCTATGCTTTCCCTGAGATTCAATCTTATCACTCCATGTATTTTCGTTTTATTTTGGGGTTTTTTTTCCTGCTTGGCTTTTTTTCCGTTCTTTATGTCTTTTTCTCCTGCCTTCCCCCTCCCCTTGCCCACTCCCCGTTCCCTTCAGCCAGCAAAGCGGCACGCGGGGCAGCCTGTCTCTCCATACCATGGCATATTCCTCATCCTCATCCGCGTTCTTCCATCTCTAGAGAATCACTCTGAATTTTACAGCGCTTTAAGCACTGAAACCTAGACACAGCTGAGGCAGAAAGCGGTGAAGACACAAAAGCCTATTTCTGTGTATCGCCTCGGCGGGTGGGCAGCGTTCAGAGCCCTGCCTCTTGAAACACTAAATATTGCAGACTTGTAGATAAAACTTTGAACCACAGTGTTGGTCTAAACACCTTCTCAGCCGTATCAAGGAAACTGAGGGAAAACCCGAAGGATTTTCCTGCTCTGCAGGGGAAATTCCCCTAGCTGAAATTCTCCAAAAATGCTGGTTTGGGCAGAAATGTTGCATATCATTTGAAGACTGGGATTCGATCGATACCTTGTGTAACATTTTATATTATCATACGGCATTAGAGGCCAGTCACCGTATAATCATTTTCTCAGAGAACGCACGTGGAAATTTTTTGTCTTTCAAGGCTGCAAAAAAAGAAGGGCATTTTTCAATGAAAAGGTTGCAACGCAAGCTTTCTGATTCGCTTTGACTTCTTCCAGCACTTCCCAAGGCCGTCTATCGCAGGGAACGCGAGAGGGCTGAAGTCACCGGTGGCTCTCCACACGGACGGGTGGAAGGGACATCTCACGTGCCACTGGGAGCAAGCGATGTGTCCGATGGTGCTGGTGGAGGCTCGTCTTGGTGTTGGCGTTTCCTTCTGGTCAGAGATATCGGGGTGGGGTTTTTTCTCTCGCTGTTCGGAAGAAGGGCTGTAAATCCGGGAAGCGCTTTTCACGCCAATGAAAGCTTTCCTATCGACTTCAGCAGGCCGGCCTCTTGGGAAATAAGGCAAAACAGTCTGCTTTAAAAGGCTGGTGTCCATAGCAGGCTGTTTCTGATCAATACCAAGAAATAATGCGCGCCATACGTACCCTTATAGATATCCCTCCGGGTTCATCTTCCTGCTGCACAAGCGCACCCAGCTCTGTGATAATACAGGAAAATTAATAGGTGCACGCATTCGTTTTGCTTTATCATCGCAGAAATAGGAAAAAGAAGTAAACACCCATCTCTGATGGATACAATTGGTCCTACAGAAGCTGGAATAGGAGGAGAGGAGAGGTCCAGCGGAGGCAAAGCTTCTCCCTCCCAGCCTGATTCCTACCGACGCCAGCCGAGAAGATGCTTCTGCGCTGACTCACACTTTCCAGCGGGCACTGCTAGGAGACCTTCATCTTCCCTTTCAAGCTGCAGGAAGGCTGGCAGCTGGGATCTGTTCTTCAAAGTGCCCAGGAAAGAAAAAAAAAAATGAAAGGAAATATATTAGAGAGACGTATTGATGGAAGCTTCTGGCACTTGCGTTGGTAATTAAATACGGGTTTAGGACATGCGTAAATAAAAGTTGGCGTGCTGGGTTATCTGACTTGCCACCAGCTACAGATCACTCACTGAACTGGGATCCTGAAATCCATCCTTCCCTCCTGCTGTCAGAAATGGCCCCAACTCTTCTTGCTGGGGCGGAAGCACCTAAGATCACCCCCTCTCATCACAGCGGCTGTCACCCAACACATCCCCGAGCAGGGCTTGCCTCCATCCCCAACAATATACGTATTTATGGCCTTTTTTCCCCAATTTTGACCCAAATTCAGCAGGGCAAGGATGCTCGTAAGGCACCACGGCCGCCCCACCGCAGCCATTGGGACCTGGGCAGCGCACCCCACGGAAAAGCCTTTCATTGCCCTTCTTTTCCCCAATACTTGAAGCTTTGCCGAGGAGCTTGTATTAATTGGCAACAAATAAGATCAGCTCTCTGCCTGGAGACTGTTTTGCCACAAAAAGCTGGCTTTTACACCGTTCTTGTTCCCGTTTCTGATAGGCAAATATTCAACATGGCAGCCAAGGGCGGTGTTGCCTCCACCTCTGTGTGTGCGCAGGAAAATGTCACAGCTGAACAAGTCATTGTGCCGATCGCTAGAGCAAACACAATCACACGCAGGACCTGATTACGTTACTCTCATTTTTTCTGGCTTTCCTCCGCTATTTCTTCTTCCCTACAAACTCATTAAAATACAAGCAAACACAAAAAATCCATTAAAATACAAGCAAAGCCAACCTAAAGCGATCCATCCCAGCGAAGCAATGAATAACGACAGCTCAGAAAACTCCCTTCCCATAGTTTTGGAGCCAAGGCTCTGGGATGCCAGCCGGCGTAGGGATGCGGGGGCTTGCGCTTTCATCCCAGCCACGAATGTGGGGAAAGCGGAGGCCCACCCCGGGACAACAGCTAATTGATAAAGGGTAATTGCTCTCTCTGCTCTCACTGGAACGCGGCTTTCGGACTCTGTCCCAGTGAAATGGATGCTAATTTGAGTGGGTGCAGGGTTTTTTGTATTATCAGAAAAAAATACTGATTTCTGAAATGTTTCCCTTTCATCTTGAGAGAGCAAAGAGTAACTCCAGGTCAGAACGCAGGAGCAAGCCATGACTTGAATTTGCCTTCAGTTTTCAGGATACCAGAGCACACCAAGCCTCGCGTTGGACCACGTCCCCTCCACCAAGGGATGGTTTCCCTGTGCCGCTGTTTCTGCCCATGACTAAACCAGAGCCCATCTAAGGGCTTGGAGAGCTGCGAGCGTGCGGGTCAGTGCGCAGGCATTGTGCTGGTGCTATCACCTCATTTAAAACATGCAAG
>VZSC01002770.1:292551-336780 GCA_013398225.1 Steatornis caripensis | reverse complement strand
TTTTTTTTTTTTTTTTTTATTTTGTAATGAGTTTGGCCCAACCTCGGTGCACTGGAAGCGGTGGGAGGTCCCAAACTCAAGAGAAGCCCGTTGTCAGATCTGCATCAAAGCTGACGGCCTGGGAGGCTGAGGTGCCCCGGAGCTCCGGGTCCCCAGCAGAGGTGAGCCCTGGACCTTCGCAGTCCCTCTGAGTTTCTAAACTAGACTGGTGTTCTTGCTGGGGAGCCGCCGCAGGCACCGGGTCCTTGAAATTCAGAACATTTTTTGGTTTAGTTTGATTTTACTCCAAATCAGACTTTGAAAAAAAAAAATCCCAGAAAGCGGAATCAGATTTTCCAGCCAGTCAGGGGTTTTTTTAATTTCCCCCCCCCCCCCCCGTCATTATCCCACATTTACTTGCTAAATTGATTATGTAAAACAAAACGTTGGGGAATGTGCTGAATTGAGTGCAGTGACTTGTTTCTTCATTACTATTTTCTATCTAGCAAATTAGATCCAAATATGTAATACTTCCACAAGAACAAAAATATAAGCGTTGCTCACATATGTTAAGCCTCACTGTGTGCACCATTGAAATCTTTTTGTAGTCTACTTGCACAAACAACCAAACCAAATAAAAATCAAAATGGTTTAATGTAATTTATTTGAAATGCTTCCAGAAAAGTTTAAGGCTATTACTAAAAAAAAAAAGTCAATACACACATTCATTCTTTCTTCTCTATCTGAATACTTTACATGCTTTCTTGCTCTTTTTAAACATTTTTCTGAACAGGTTTTGTGAAAATGGTTCATCATCTAATACGCTTTCCAATGCCTTTTCTTTTGCAAATTTTTTCCTTTCTCTCATCTTCACTGGCATACTCATGCAGCTCTAAGAATGAAGCAGTTGAAATAAATTACAAAGCCTGAAACAGAAACGAAAATTGACTTTTTTTAGGAACTATAAATACAGAAATATGTTCTATAGGGTAAAAATTACATTTTGTAAAAAATAAAAATACCTTGTTTTATATTGTTTATCATCTTGTCACATTGATTTCTGTAATGCACATCAGCATATATGTGTAAGATACTTGACATAGTAAATTTTCTGTAAACTTGTAGAACACAAAAATGCTTTTTGCAATAACTTAGCAGTTTTTCTACTTTTGTTGGTACGAGTACTTTGCACAGGTTGTCTTGTGTGATATCAAGGGTCATTTCAATTTACTAATATATCATTTTCATAGCTTGCCATACAGCACTGGCATTATTTCTTATACTAAGAAATAAAATATTACTCAGGGATTCCTGAAAAGTAACAGGATGTTGAACTGAGTGTTTTAAACTGCATTTAAGTGACTCATCTGCTTCTTACCATAATGAAAAGATCAAATCAGCCACCAGGAAACACAGTAACATTTCCAAATACAACATTAGATTAAATGCAACAAAAACTTTTAAAACAAAACTTGAGAAAAACATAAAGGATGTAATACATCCTAAAGGAAAAGCAATTTCCTTTTTTGTTTAAACTTTCTCTACATAATCCCATGGGGTATTTGTAGAGCACCATTTATATAAAATCATCGCTTAGTTTAAAAACCAACTACATGTAATTGTAAACAACCATTTACAGAAAATTAAATGTTTTAACATTAGTTTAGTGGTGTTTAAAACCAACAGTGGAGGTCAGTGGAGTGCAAAATGCTGAAGAGGGCCTATTCACAAGCAAAAGCTTTTTTCCATTCTTATCCTGGGATAAAATACATGTATCTATCTATCTATATGGCACTGAAAGCAAACTGTTATTTAGCTTATTTACAAATATCCAGTATTCTCAGCATTTATTTAATTCAGTGCTGGCTGTAGAGGTTTGGTTGGGGGTTTTTTTAGTTTATTATTTTTAGCATTACATGCTTTGATAAATAAACCATAGCACTATGCTGAACACTTTAACTGACCCGATTTTAGTAAGTTTGGTTGCCGGATCTTAGGACAGTGCTTCATTTTGAAAAATGAATCCCTAAAGAGTCACAGGTTACATGGCCCACTGTTTGTTGTTCTTGTTGATTTAATACCGCTAGAGTTCAGACAGGTTATTGCAAGACGTTTTTCTTTTTCTGCAAGAAACTACTTTTTCCTTCCACGCCTTTGTGAAAACTTAGGATTTTGATGCCCATCCTGAAACTCTATATTAAGACCACATCTTCAGCTGCCCCATTAAAGGGCAAATAAAGTACTTCAAAAATTATCAAAAGGTTCTTTATGTAATGCACATATAAACAGTAGTTTAGATATTCTGTTTACAGCAGGACATTGAGAATAACTGGTCAAGTACCTCTTTCATCCACCCTAGATGTTTATGGAATACAATCACAGGACATGAGTTGCAAGAGATTCCAGCTTATACAGATCGGCAGTTACAGTACTACACTCATAGGTACAAATACAAGGAGGACTGCATTGACATTGTCACCAAAAGATATTTTAAAAGTGCTTCTCCAAATGGTTCCATGTATGGAATACAAATACTGTACAGGTAAGAGACAGATTTTCCTCCATAAACTGTTTTTGTCAAACATTGGTTTCTATTTGCTTTCCATTTTCACAAGAGTTTGTCTGTTCCATACGTTCACAGTCGATGCTGATCTCACTGGTGTCCATACTACAGTCTGACTCACAGTCTGATTGGTCCATTTGCTCGAGCGTGGTTTCTCTCTGGAGTACTCTGGTTCCATTTGGTGACAAAAGAAAAAGTGCTTCTGAGTTCAGCACGCCAGCTTTGCCTGCACACATCACTTTTTCTTTGGCCTGGCGGATACAGTTAAGCCACTGTTGTTTGTTGAAGGAGTCATTGGCTTGGAGTGAGTGAGTCTGGCTTTGAGATCCATTTTTGAAGCTGACTCTAAAGAAGTTCTTGACTGAAAGAAACAATACACATCAAAACACTGAATGCTTTGGTTGAATGGATTCTGTAATCAAAAAGTATATTTAAATAACAGAATCCGCACAACCTTTGACTTAAGGTGTTTTCCTGCCAATACCATGACAGACCAGAGAGAAGAGTCTGGCTATCTCCTTGTTTTGTGGGGCAAGAACACAGAACACCACAAGCACTTCTAATAATTTTTTACTGCTGGATTAAACAATTTTGGTTCTGCCATGCATGAGCTACCCATAAAGCTTTCAGTGAATCAGCAGGATTAAGGCTTCTCCCACACTTCAACACCTCTCCTCCTACTTCTCTGCAAAGCAGATTTCCAGAACCTTCACTGAATACTGTGCCTTGTGTCAGTCGGAGATTGCCTCATCTCTTCCATTCACTTCACTAATAAAGCAAATACATAAAAAAAAAAAGCTCAAAGTTTTCACAAGATAAGTGAGATTCAAAGGACCCTTGTAATAGAAACAAGCATCTTTATAATATGCTTAATTAGGAGGACATTAACTCTTAACTCTTGACATTAATGAATAGCTGCAGTCTGAACACTGAGCACTACATTAATTATCTGTCAGCTGAAAGACTTAGTTATGGAGCAGCAATCAATGTCTCCATAAATCAAGGAAAGCTGAAATCTTAAGCTTTAGCTGTTACAAAATACACTTGCTTATAATGTTGTGGTTTTGCCACTACATTCTACATACTCTCTCAATGCAGTACAGAAGCGGGTGTGTGGAGAAATCCTGTTATCAATATAATGACCTTCGATAATCTAAGAAGCAAGTTAGAACATAATAAACTATTCTGAAAGAAAACTCTAGATGTTTGATATAGATAATGTGAATTTTAGAGAAAACATTCTGATGTCTCATTGGCAGGTGTCTTAAGGTTATAATGATCCTATATGAGCAAATAAAAAAAAGTGCAGTCATACTTCTCTCATGGTTGCTGAATGCACCACGTATGGATCCACCCAACCGCACCTCTCCATCTTGCAAGTCTTCTAGCACAAGCTCCCTCACTGGAATTGGCTGCCGATACAGCTGGTAGCAGAGCTGTTCATTGTGGGTGACAGCTCGAGTAATCACCAACACTTCTTCAAAGAGGAAGACGTGCAGTTTCTGTTAAAAATTAATAGATAATAAAGCATTATTCTTCTTTTAGAACATCATTAAACCCAATTTATTTACACTCTAGTATCTTATAACCTTGTGTTTTCAACAGTTAAAATACAGATTCCTCTCTTCCCACTATTTAAAAGACTTATGGCGCAACAACATATAAGTATGTAAATAGAACAATTTAAAAACTTCCAAAATTATTTTTCCTGTCCTCAGTTTCTTATGTCCTGATTCTAATTAATCTTTTAGTGTTGAGACCTTGAAATGTACACGACATTTCAAAGCTCTCTCTACAGCAGCATGCTTATACGCATTCTTCTTTCTGACACCCACTAACTTTTCTCTACTGCCTGTGTTACTAAGAAACAGGCAATCTTATTAATCCAAATATTTTCAATGAACAATTATGAGCAATCTTTTTACAATTCACATGCTGCTCCCAATCAGCTTCACCACAGCACTTTGAGGCTTAAAAAATTACTTTTGCTCCTAGGTGGCAAAAGTCACTTGCTATCATCTTTAAATTATGTTCTGCCTCATATTGTACAATCTCCAGTGGCTTGCAATAATAAACAAATTGAAATTTTAAATTCATTTCACTTCATATCATGCATTGAAATTCTTTTTTTTTACTGCCAAAATTTTTTTCCCAATCACGAGTAACTGTTCTTTGCTTCTAAAGTTGACCTGGCTCTAAATCTAAATAGACGCAGTATTTGCAGTTTTAACAACAGCTGGATCTTCAGATCCATTTAGCTCATTGTCCCATCTTCCAGTAGCCTGTGTTTTCAGAGAACGATAATGAAAGAGGTCATTATAGCAGAAACCTTTCCCAATACATCTTGGCGGTTTTCTGATATTGAAAAAGTCCCTCTTCATTCTATTTTTCTACAACAGATGCCTCATATTATATCCATGAGCAGTCCAATTTTCTACCACTTGTGCCTTTCTAAGTCTTTACAGGACACCCACCTGAACTTTTTGTTTGTTCCTTATTCCCCAGTACTGCCACCTTTTGTATTACAGAGACTCTATGCAGAGTGTGGTAAAGAATCTATCTGTTATGTGTTTCTGTTTACATGTTCACCAAATGGCTAGCTTCTCACATGAATGAAATAAGAAAGAAAGCAAAAATGTGTGAGATGAAATATTTGAGGTATATATACAGGTATGGATGTTTGCTTCTCAAGTAGGGTTGGGTTTTGGTTTGAGGGGGTTTTTTTTATATTCTAAATGCGCATCAAAACCACTTTGTTTATTTTGAAACTCAGTTTTCAAACTATCATCCACAAAATGTTGCAGATTCTTTGTGAAGTAAAGCTTTGTTATGGTTGATTTTAGTGGAAGTCATATTAAACTCCTTTCAATGGTGAGATCTCTTATTTGCTGCAAAAGCTAATACTCTGTAACAGCAGTTGTGAAAAGGAGACTGATAACATTAAGATACAAATGATTTTTCACCCCAAATCAAAGAAACGCACAAACATAAAAATATCTGTCCTGGTTTGGGCCAGGACAGAACCAATTTTCTTTTAGTAACTTTGCTTTTTAGTTAAGTCTCTTCTGAGAAGCTGCACTCTGAAATTAACTGCATGTTTTTCCAGACAGTAGCTGCTTCTAGCAGTGATAAGGCTCGGTGTTTATAGTTAGTGCTGGAACATCAGAAGCAATGGTATGCAGAAAGGCCCTTGCTTATAGTTATCCCTATGGAGACCAAGGTCGATGCTTGCTTCTGCTAACTTTCTTGTGCGCCGGAACTGAAAGAGCAGAGAAGTCGTCACCCTTGCGACCCTGCGGTGGGGAGGAGCGGGTCGGACAGGTGACCCAAAACTGACCAAAGGGAGTATTCCATCCCATACGCGTCATACTCGGTATAAAGCAGAGGGATCACGAGGGTCTCGCTCTCTTCTTCTATGGCCGGCATCCGAGGAGGACTCTGTCTGATTCTTCTGCCTTCGATCCCGATCCGTGCATTCCTGAATCCAGCTCCTGCCTGCTGCTGCTGAGTACAGTCCGGGACTTTCCTGGGGCGTGCCCCGCAGCGTCCGGGTGACGTATTCGTCATCAGTGGGGGGGAGCTCGATATCGGTTTTGTACATATTTGTATATTTGTATATATTTCATTATTATTATTATTCATTATTATTGTAGTTAGATTAAAGCTGTTTTAACTTTTCTAACCCATAAGTCTCTTTCCCTTTTCTCTTTCCCCCCCCACTTTGGGGAGGGAGGGGGTTAACAAAGAGCATCTGTCGTTCGCTTAACAGCCAGCCCAGCTTTAAACCGTGACAATATCCTACACTGTCAATTGTATTCAAGGAATACAACAGTGTGGACACCTCCCAGAAATGCTGTGGAATTTTAAATATTGTTCATAAATTGAAAAGAATTAATTATATGTTATAGTACCAAAGAAAGGCAAGGGTAGTGTGGAATAAATAAAGTTCAGCAGAAAGATAAAAATTGCCGTTTTCTTCCTGCTAGTTTGCTATACGTTAACTGCCTGCCTGATCTTTATCAGGTGAACAAGAAAACAGTATCCATTTCATCTTTCCATCTCAGCTGTACAGCAAAACATAATTCTTCTATTGTATGCATAAACATGCTATGTAGATGCACTCCCAGTGCTGAAAAATGCATTTAGAATCCTGCTTACTTTATTTGTTGGGTTTTCCAGTAAAACTTTCATAAGCTCATTTAGTGAGAAAAAAATCTTTTCATTGTTTGTCCATTCAAAATTTCATGTTGTTTCTATTTAACCTTGAGGGGGGAAAAAAATATCTAAGAATGAGTGGTTTCTCTTCTATTAGTATCTCTACTAATCTACTTTTTTTTTTTGAACATGGAAAGCTCAGTTTATGACACTTATCAATGGTGCAGATCCTTGGAGACTGGAACTCACAGATCAAAAACGAAGTTTCTCTGGTCAATAAATTAACTTTGACTTCAACAAATAATCAAGTAAAACATTCTTAATAACCACAGTCTTTGACAGAATTAAAATCTGTTAGTACATTTTGTGTGTCATTATAGACATTACTATCATGTCTCAAAGACCAGAAATGTTTCGTTTGCTTTTTTCCCCCCTGCAAGTTTTATTGAAATTTATCTCATTTACAGTTTAGCCAGGATATTGTTAGGTCCCCTTACGAGAGAGGCACACATATAAGCTTATTATCTCCATATACAGATATTTGATTGCTAACAAAAAAGATGAGTGTTATATCTAACGGTTAATATTTATCAACTTGTGTTGAGTGTGATATTTCTGTATGTATGCTCACAGCTCTTTTAGCTGTCATGCAAAATGACCGTATCTTTAAAAGCTATTTATGACAAAATACTTATTCCTTACCACTCCCCTGTTGTTCTTCAGTTCACCATGACAACATACAACACGTGAATTATCAATCAATGAATCCCTTTGTCCTTCTTCAAGATAAATAAGTCTCTCTTTGTAATACTGGCATTCAGATTCACCAGTCTTTATGTTGATTTCAGCCACTATGCCCTGAATTATATTTATCTACAGAAAAACAATGAAAACACATTAACTTTAATTAGGCAGTCCAATATTCAGAGCTATCTCCTAATAATTTGAACTCTAGCTACAATAAAATATATTTTAATTTACAGGGGTTTTTTTTTGCAGAGCAGTCTATGAGAGTATTAATATTAGCAACAGAATTAAGCAGACAGTGCACAAAGACATTTTAGTTTGGCTTTATCATTGTTTCTAACAATGGCTTAAAATTAATTTTTTATCTCTTTACATCAAACCTAAATAGGCAGAATTAAGATAAACAGATGTAAGAAATATAATCAAAGATGTATTTTTGTCAGCTGAAATGTGCCAATAAATGGCACATGACAAATAACCTGCCTTGAAAGTATTTATTTGAAACAGATCATAATTCTCTGAAAACTGCTGCATCATATCAGAGAACAAGAAACAGAAGAACTATCAAGATCCTTATCCTGCAAAACATGCAACTACCCCAAAACACTAAACTCTCAACTTTCTTTCATTATGAAAGTTACCATCTGGAAATTAGGTAAATCAATTTTATGTTACAATTCCACATACCTACAATTTTACAATTAAAAGTAATAATTATCTTGCCTTAAAAAAGATTAAAAAGAAAGCTTTGCCTTATCTATAAAAATACGCTCCCTATCTTTAACTTCCTTAATACTATGCAGTCTTTAAGGACACTGAGATCAATTTATCCAAAACTTAAAATATGGCTCCTTAATTAGGCCCATGGAGGTGAAGTTCTGTTGATTTTAGTCAACTCTAAAAGTGAGCACAGGTTGCTTAAACCGATCAAATTCCTCTTTGAAATAACTGGAGGTGGAGCAGGGGAACGGGCTGAGACATACATGCCCGAACAGATAATTCAAGAATCTACTGATCCCAGGAGATTTATCAGGGACCAACTTGGTCCGATGTGCTTATAGCAGATTGCCAGACAGGAAGACAAATGTACTTCATAAGCCTAAAACAGTGTTAAAAGCCCACCACATAGAGTAGTTTTTGTTTCCTAATTTAACTTGGCAAATAAACAATTTATGAAATGCGTAACTTCAAAGATAAACAGTGTTCTGCTGAAGCAGAATACCACAAAGCTATAAAAGGCTACTGAAATATCAAGAAAGAAATCCTGATTATATTTTATTAAACAATTACCAAATACAAGTGCTGGAAGAAAGCATTTAAAATATTTTTAAAAATATATTACCAGACATTGTGTAGAAAAACAAACCTTAGAAATAAGCAGAATAATTCTTTGAGATATTTATGATTTTTGTTAGGGCTTAAAAGAGTATGTGCAAGGGGAAAATGTACCTTATAAATTACATCTAAATGCAAGTATCCAAGCTTTGAATTTAAACCACAGTTGTCCAATTTTACAACAGAGAAGTTGAGCCGGGCAAGGGATTTAGGGAAGGAATAGCAGAACTGTGGTGGCCAGGTACATGTGTTTTGAAACATGCACTTTACAAAAAAAGCAAGGCTGTCATTTTTCAGCAAAGAAATTCTAAAATGTACAAAATATTCAAGTCTGGGCAAAAAATTAATTTTGTCCTCAAAATATTAATGAAATTTACATATATTTAAATACTATTCAAAAGCAGTACGATACTGATGATACTTATTTATTCATTAATTTAGAAGTCTGTTTCAAACCGATCTGCTACAGTAAACTCATTTACTCCCAGATACACATTTGCATGTGGGCATGTATTAATTGGATTTTATATATATCTCTCTCTATATGGGAAAGAACAGAAATCTTAGAAACCTTTCAGAATATCTGAATCAGGTCCCTTTCTATAAAGAAAGAAGTTTTAAAGAAAGCCTTGGATTTATCCCTCTGGTTTTACTTCAGAAAGCGCAACCCTATTCCAAATAAAAAACAGAATGAAGGCAAATTTCAGCAGCATTCCCACAGATTATAATTAATCTAGATTCGGATGTTATGTAAGGTCTCAAGCCAGGGAATACAACTTATCTAAATGATCTAAAACCTGGAAAGAAATCTCCAAAGTACCCAACTTAGATTAGAATGGAAAACGACATTGAAAGGTAAATACAAAATGGACAAGGATCAGACAAGAGCTGCGGAAAACACCTTCCATCCCCTCCTTTTTTTTTTGTATCACTTTGCTACTGGAATAGGATTTAATTGGGGGAATGGGGCTACATATTTCATGTATTCATTTTGGCTGATTGTGTAAGTATTAGCATTTACATATTTTATGTAGTGCCCCTTAGTTCATTAATAAGCTAAGAGCTATAACCACTTAAAAAAACCAAAACCAAACCAAACAAACCCAACAGTAACTCACAGCTTCTTCAAGGTGCTGCTGGTCTGGATGATCATTTGGTGTGTGTCTCAAAATCTCTCTGAGTAGTAATGGGTATTTAACCAAACGGCTTCTTGGGATATCAAGGAAATTCCAAAGGTCCAGTTTGCGACTAAAAGGAGACTCTAAGCAGCGCTGCAGGAAATCTTGCACTCTGAGATCTTGTTTCTTGTGATCCAATAAAGCTTTGGCTGCTACTTGATTGCTGCAGTAGCTATCATAGGAGTTTAGGCATGGAAGCTGAGAAAAAGAATAAATTATTCTGTAGTTGAAACAAAGCACAGTTTGCTACATAGAAAGTTTCAAATGATTCAGCAAAAGCTTTAAAAACAACATTCCAGTCTAAATCTTTTCATGGAAAATCCCTGAAAAGAGAAAACATTCCATTATGTCTCTAAACAGTTTCCTTACCTTTTAAAAATACTTTGAAAAATGTATTTTTGACATGTTATGCTAGATACGAAAGGAAAGTATATGATAAAAACTATGCTGCAGCTCCAAACTAAAGTCCCAGAATTGATTAAAAGCTCCGCCTTACCCAACCCACAAGGATATGGCCAACATGTTCTGTTGATCCATCAGGTTTCCTGACTTCTTGAAGTCGTCTAAGAAGAGCTAATCAGGATTAAAAAAAAGAAGAGAAACTTCACTTAATGATTCAGATGACTATAAATCTAGATTCAACAGTAATGCAGACAAAGACTATTTGAGTTTTACCTTCATGTAGAGGAATTAGAGAATCCAACGTTCCAAAAATTTGGTTCAATTCTTGCTCTGTCATTATGGAAAGTTTAAGCATTGGGTCATGATAAGCCTGAAAAGTAAAACGGGGAGCTCTATAGTTTATATTGGTAGCTGAAAAATTAGTGATAGCATTTAAAGCTCCCTGTGAGTAAAAACTGACCATTTGGTGAAAACATTTTAAAGTTTCATAACCATATCTTATTCATATTTTAAAAAAATAAAGCAGCACATTTAAGTCTTTCGGAAAGAACAAAAAACCAGAAATATGTTTTGGTTTTTTCACCTCTCTTACTGTATTAGCAATTATAAAAAGCAAGGGTTAGTTTAAAAGTTATACGAACCAATAAATACTGTTTGGTGTGGGTTTTTTTTTAAAAATACCTTTTTTGCTAACTTCAGATCTTCTATCAAGTCTTCTTCTCCCTGGGAAAGTTCAAAGATAGCCTGTAAAAAGAGACACAAATATTACAAACTATACTTAATCTGTACTCAACTTGTTGAGTTGATGTTATATTCTGAATAGCTGTCTTAATACCATGTAGCAGAATTTCTCTGCTAAATCTAATTGCAGAAATAAAATAAGGCTTTATTCCATAGATACAGAATCATGTACAGTATTTTTAAAAACAGAGCTGTATCAGATTGCTCATAAAATGCTTATCTGAAATAGCAATAGAATTCATTTTTTTCAAGCGGATGTGTTTCCAGATGGGGGACCTATCTTCAGCGTGATATTTTGACTCATCTATATCTTAACCATTTACACAACTATTTGCATAGGAGTTTGTTGTGTTCCGTTTT
This sequence comes from Steatornis caripensis, assembly GCA_013398225.1. Classification (NCBI taxonomy): domain Eukaryota; kingdom Metazoa; phylum Chordata; class Aves; order Caprimulgiformes; family Steatornithidae; genus Steatornis; species Steatornis caripensis. The sequence goes on along the minus strand of VZSC01002770.1, from coordinate 325,320 downwards.
CACACATGCAGCGGTAAAAGTTCTAGGTGGTCTAGGAAGTAAATCCAGATCTTCTTTAGAACATTTCTTTGGTAGTAAGCACTTTCATTTTGGTACCAGTTCGGTTTTTTGTTACGAAGGCTGAGCTCTACTTAACTGTCTACTGATACTAGTTACTTCTCTTGAAGCAGATTTGAGACTTAAAAACTGGCAGATTTAAAACAACAACCACCCTAATACACTGACTTACCAAAACGCCACTGTAGCTACTTAAATTGCATGATTTCATTCTAAACTGGAGTACAGTAAAAGTTAACGATATTTCAGTCAGAATTACCAACTTCACAGTCAAGGCTTTCAACCTGCATAAATCCGGGAAGCACATCTTCAGCTAGTGTAAATTCTCCTAGCTTGGCAATATGCATACATGGAAGGCTTGCCATAGCTTGAGTTAACTGACAGCGCACGCATGGAAGTGGCTGAGATATTCTGTTGAGGCAGGCAGCATTAAGGACCAATATAAAACAGAACCCTCACGCAAAACTTCCTGGAACAGAGCTCATTTGTCTGGGCTCTATGAAAGGTCCTGGCTTCTGCCCCAGGGTGGTAATCACTTATGCTATGCAAACAGTTTCTACAGTTTATTTTTCAATAAACTGCATTTGAAATTCTCAAAGTTCTTTCTTAAGAATTCTTGTACAATGTTAAAATTTGCACAAGAAATGCTTGATGTTACTATTGTTTGATTTATGACTCAGCCCCTGAAGAATTCTCAGAGAGATTGTTACAAACTGTGTGGATACGGCTAGAAATATCTTTAAAAAAAGAAATTTTCTTGATTCTGTGGGAGCTGTGTCATGGGATGTAACATTAACTATTTAGAATTTGTCATGTACAACACATTAAAACCACTCATGTACTCTTTTTTTGCTTTGGAAGATACATCTTTTGATCAGTATTTAATCTTTCTAGCACTGAAACTTCCTCAAAGACACTCTTTTCCAACAAGGGAAATGATTATGCACTTCTATGTGTATGTATCACTTGATGAATACCTGTTCCTGAAATAGCATACTCATCTATCATTAAAAGAACAACAAAATGAACTATCAAAATATCAACCATCACTACAGAAACTGTCATACAGAACACGTACATACTGTGATGCACGCAATCACAGTACAATGTATCTTAGTAACTTCACATTTATAAAGGAAATATGATGAGCTGATTTTAAAAAAGAATATATTTATCTAATATAGCTTGAATTATAATGATTATAAAGGATGGAATCGAATTCTAGAATAGAATAAAATAGAATTCTACACTTCTAGTGGAGGCGATGTTCTCTGATTTCAGGACAGCTTCACATGCTATTCTAATGCCTAATAACATTCCTCAAGTCCATGCTTTAAAGATGACTTTTGAACGTGAAATTTATGGTGGAAAAAAGAATTATACCTCTTGACGCTTGATTTCTTTAGATGTAAGCATGTGACTGACACAAACATCAAAGGTCTCACTCCACAGCTTGCTGTCTCTCCGCTTTGTGTTAGCAGGGGGCATATTTCGAGACCATGGTCGTGGACCGAAGAGATCTGGGCGACTGTCACTACGGAAACTGATAGAACGCTAAAAATATACAGAAGAATAGTTTTTATCATTAGAACAGTTTCACATTATACATTTGTCTAAGGTATTTATATACGTAGTTTAGTACAACAAACGTTACCTAATTAGTTTTTACTGTGACTTAATAGCAATGTTTAATACTGGGAATGTAAGATAAATTATTTTAATACATCTTTATGGAAGGCCAGTATTTCCATTCCTGCAGTGAACTATGTCCACGTCTGGTTCTCAACATGTTTAGAACTATACTATGCATTCATATACCATGCAACAAGAATGAACTACAGAGATAAGGGCAGAACGATACACCCCACTGAAGTAACTGATCAAATACAAAGTTTCAGCTCAGGGAACAGACAGGATTAATCATGCATTACACATCTGCCTCATTAGATCCCTAATACTTAAAAATTTAGAAATCATGCAAATTTTAGAGACAAAACTAGTATGAATACTTTTTTGGTTGATTTTGGAAGAAAGATTCAATTTTACACAGAAACTCTGGAAAGCTAGGACAGCAAAATCTGGTAGATAAACTCATCTTGTGTATCAACTGAAAGTCAACAGAATTGTTGGGTTTTGTTTATTTTTTGGGGTGAGATTGTTCAAAGATGTCTGTACTGAGAAACAATAGGTCCTACCTTGAGGATATCAGATGAAAAGGTGCATTACATCAAACACTTATTAATGGTTTAAGAAAAAAATATTTCCGCATTTGGGCAGAAAGAGGGTTCATAAAGTGAATTGCCCTTCAAAAGCTTTCCTCTTACCTTAAGTGTCTTGCTACCTGATGGTAATACTTTCTTGTAATCTGTCAGAATCATGAAAGATTTGATTGGCATAATCATTCCAGATATGCCCATAAGCAGGATTAAATAATTAGTGCTATAGTGCTCTAACTGACCAAACTGGTTTTGATACATGAAGAAACCCTTTCGACCGGTAACAACCTGCCTCTTCAGATGTGTAATCAGATCAAGAAACTAATTCGCCTAGAAAGGTGTGAAATGGATATCTGACTGAAAAGAGAAGAACAACCACATTATCTCTAAGGAAAAGATATGCCAATATTCAGATTTTAATGTTTATGTCAAGCAACAAGCCAGATTCTTTTCACACCACTTGTGCCTGCTTATTTCTTCCTATTTGAAGAACTGTGGTAAACAATCAGTGCTAACAGACAGCAAATTGTGAAATACCAGTATTGTGTTCTACTATTGTAGAATCTTTATTGATATTTCTGGAGCCTCTGAACTCTGATGATGTGTACCAGCATCTGTGGATCTATTATGTGGTCTAGTCTTAAACTTTAATAAAAACAAGTCCAATTTTAAGTGAGACTTGAGAGTTCTACTTGCCTGTAGACTCTTAGAAAGAGTTCAGGCTACAGATGGATACTTTATGCTCTTACTGTGCTATTTTGAAAAGATTCCTTTCTTCCTTCATTAAAATTAGAGCCTTCTTTTTGGGGTCCTACCTCTGAAATGTCTCGAGAATTTCACATTGTTTAAATACTGTACGTTTTTGTTGTTATTTAAAACCTGCCTCACATAACACAACTGTCTTTCAATCGCCTTGGGTAAGAATACTTAAAACAAAATAAATTCTCTTCATTTCCAGGTTGAAAGCAGCATACACAAAGTACAATATTTGAAATTCTCCTCTGAAGATAAGAGCCTATGAAATGCAAACAGTACCTATAAATACATTATGTTTTTAAAATATCAGAAGATGTGTTATATAAATAAAACCTGTGCCTTTTAACAGAAGCCATTTTGAGCCTTACTCCGAATTGACAAAACCCCTAAAAATAAACACACACGTATATATACCAACCTTTCAAAACTTTGCAAGTCAGGTGCTAGTCTTCCTTCAAGAGTTAAGAAGATAAAGAAACACACGTGAAATTACATGCTTAATTTATACTTGTTATAAGGATATATCACAGAAACCGTTATTTTCACATGCAAATGTAAAGTTAGGGAAAAGAGGCAGGTGTGTTGCATCCACAAATCACCAATCATGAGAATGCAGCCAAGCAGAACAGTTGTCATTCCATGACCCAAGGTGGAATGCCCCTCTCCATGCATTCCCATATGCCTCCTCCAGTATATAGCTCCATTGTCTGTGGTGGTGTTTTCTTAACAGAATGTTTTATGTTGAATGAAGACAGTACTTATAATGAAAAGCACCAGACAGACTGATTTTTAAAGTAAATGCCTTCATCTTGAAACCTCTTAACAAAAAAGTCACATATCATGTTATAAAATGGCATGCAAACTGAAATTACATACAGTGTTTTGAGAAAAGTAAGCTTTCACATCCGCTGATAACATTTCTTTGCGGTGCATGAGAAGGCTTGACACTATTCTCTACAGCCCTATGCTGTCCTCCACTGGGCAGAGGGGGTGCAGAAAGGCCAAGAGACTCAAAAGGACACAAAACTCCCCAAAATCCTGCTTGCTTGCTTAGCATCTTTGCTACCCGGACACAGTAAGTATATATTTAATTGATTTCTCTGACACATCAGCCTTTTAACTAACCACACAAAGTGTACCTTGCTTAATATTTATAAGGAACATTGGATGGAGGGTATTGATTAGTGGAAAGGGACAGAAATGTTTTGAGTTATTTAACAATGAAGAAAAAATTCACTTCAAGAGCGAGTGGTTTCTTTGTCTGGCATGTTTCCTTCTTTTATCTACTAACACAGCAAAGGGTAAAAACACTGACTGACTTCTTATCCTGGTACACTGAAATCTAGTTAGACTGCAAGTCACATACTTCAGTGTGGAATCCAAGCTTATTTTAACATATTAACTTCTCCTTTGCATGCAGGTTGCAGAAATTGGCTTATAAAACTGTGAAGAGACAAACTAATACATCACCAGGGAAATACTATTTAATGCTAAAATTAATATTTTGTCATTTGAGAGTCAAGCATACTTGAATCTTCAATGCTGTCATAGACAAGAATGGAAATGGGATGTAAATCTGATTTATAAGCCTAATTAAAGAAATCTCCAAATAGCAATAAATTATTTCAATAAAACTCTCTGATAGTTTAAGACAAATATACATCAGTTCTACTACTTTACCCATTTTCTTGCAAATAAGCAAACCCATTTCAGTTTAGTGGAATAGAACCCTAAACTGGAGATCTACCAGAAATTTTTAACAAGTTTAAAGGTACTTTGATGGTATCTTTGGTTGGTACTTGCCATGAAGGAAAAACAAATGAAAAAAACCCAAAACAGAGTCATGTGATAGAACCCCATGAAGGCAATGTAGGAATGTCAAAACAGCATTTCTATGTCTCCAGTCTTAAAAATATTTTCCTGGTTTCTGGCTTCCTTAAAAAAGGAAGCATACTGGTTAAAAATTATGCCCACCTGGGATTATTAAAATTTTCATATAATTCCAAACACTGAAGGAGCTGGGGAAGAACCCAGGCCCAACCCTTGATTTTGTTTACTGTATTTATCTGACTGCAACAGCTTTCATGGGCTGTTACAGGACTGTTAATATGAATGGTCTATGTGTTATTGATGTTTTCATGCAATTAACAAACCTTAATGCCAGCTGCAGTAAAGCGAACAGCTTCATGTACTGGGAAAAGAGAACTAGAGATCAAAGTCCTAGCATTCTGAACTGATATTAAAAAGAGTTTTCTTGAGGATTTATAGAAGTTTCCCATATTCTAAGACAGATAAAAATAATTTGGACTCCCTATTTAAATTCAAGACACACTGATGAAAACTGAAGTTGCAGAGGAAGCTAGCCAGACTTTAATTTCTCTCTTCAGCATCAGCTGGAGGTTTTTTTCCTGATCCTATTTGCAGCTTTTAAGCCAAACAGCACAGCTGTGAATAACACCAATCAGAAACACACAGTTCATCATAATCATTAGTCTAGCTTCATGTAGACTGAAAATACAGCTATGAAATAAAGTGCTTTTCCAGGTGGATGAACAAATAAGAACACCTGCTTAGCATTTGGTATCTTGCAGATGTACAGACAGACCCTGTCAGAGATGAAGCTAACAGCATTATTTTAGTCAGTCTACAGTGCTCTATGTGACAGAAGAAGTGACTACAAATAGTGAAAAAAACCAGAAAGCAAGCTGGAGAGACTTGATGTGTTTTGTTACTTGGCATCCTTGTGGAAAAGTATTGACAATAATGTGGAAAATGGTAATAGACAGACACAAAAAAATCAAATACTTCTATAATCAATAAAATATACAAAACATGAAAGATTGCTAAGAACACATCTTAAAAGACACTACACAGATCTCAGACACAGAGGTGTTTCTCTTCAACCTGCATGCAGGAAGTCCATTAATATAAAGTGGAAGTTACAGGTACAGAGGAAGGAAAATTATCCACAATAAACTTCTTTTTTTTCCTCTTACACATATCTTCCATTCAGAAAGAATACATAAGAAGGTTTGTTTGAAATACTATAAAGGAAACTCAGAATTTTCTAATTCCCTTTAATGATGTGGTCTTTTTGGATGGATGTTCTGGGGCTTTCTTTTCTTTTTTCCCAGGGGAAGAACTTGTTTGTTTCGGATGTTGTGGTGGTGATAGTTTTCTTCATTTTACAGATATAGAACATCCAGCAGCAATGCAAGAAGAAACATGGGGTTTGACTGAAATAACTTAACAATAAAGAGACATAAAAGGTCATCCAATAAGTAAAATCAACACTTACTTTTACAGGTATTACACCATGAACAAAAAAGCCTGCTCTGTACTCTTCTACAAGGCACAGTGATGTCAATACATAGTAAAGTAAAAAGGCTATACATGCTTCCCAGAATGTTTTTAAATAACTGCAAATGGGGCACCTGAGCACAAGAAGGTCAGTCTTTCCCCCCCCCCGTTGCTTGGAAATGGACTCAAGACCTAGGATTTGGAGAACATACAGGCTGATTTCTCATTGCAGCTCCTTCAAACACATAGTTACTTAGAGAAGATGGCATGAACAACTTCTCTGTTTAATCTGACTGGAATCAGACAGTCAACTACAATATATTCTTATAACCAGTATGAACAGAGCAAGACAGAAATGCTTGCAACAGCAGGACTTGCAACAATGCCGGTGTTTTCTCTTCTATTTTTGTCGAAATTTGCCCTGAAACACATTTATGTAGCTCTTATCTCGGGAAACTGTTATTATATGTATGCAAGGATAGTTTTGTTTCAGATAGTCTAAATCTAACTTTATTAAATACAATATTGTACTGGACAACCCAGTCTCAAAGGCATTCACTACAGAACAATAGCATAGATACTTAAATGAGGACAGCAGCTGTCTAAGGCTGTGAAAAGGGAAGTGCCGTGCTCAGAAGCAGTTTAGCCAAAAATTAATTCACTTTCCACACTCCTCACAACTGGAACTAATGTAGACCTTTCAGAGTTGGGCCAATTTTTTCCTGGAGGCAGACTATGGAGGAGATTTATGCACCCCAGGGAATACAAGCATCTCTGCTCTAGTCACGCTATAATACACCTTCTGGATCAAACCCAGACTGAGAGGAGATCAGCCATTTTGCCTTTCCTCCAACCCCACACACGGTTTTTGTATGCAGTTGTCTGCACATTCAAAATTGTAGGAACCAAGCATATGATGTTAAAGAAACCCTGTAATATCTGTTTTCTAGGCAACTACCACTACAGAATTTCCCCCCCCTCCCCACGGCTTTTATTTATTTATCATAACACTCCTCGCTCTAAGGTTTTATTTCTTTCCTTCTTGAGATGAACAGATAACTTTAGTAATGCTTTAATTAAGCTAATTTTGATTAATAACATTTTTAATACATTAAAGGTATTTTTATATTTCCTCTCATCAAAGGCTTGTGAAATAATTTTCTTTAGATCTTATACATGTCTTCTTACACAAATAGTTTCGAAGAGGAAACAATCTGGCCACCTAGGTCAGACCCACAGCAGTATTGCTGCTCCCAACTGTTTGTCACTCATGATGACCATTATGAGTTGAGCAAACGTTTTGCAGTTCCTAGGTCTGAAGGCACAAATACTTTATGAATTAAATTTCCATTCATCTCTAAGTATGTTAAATATTATGCACCTAATTACAATATGGAAATTGCAACTATAAAATAATTTAATTTCTAAACTGCCTTTCAAATTTGCTTGCCCTTTATTAATTTTCATCATCAGCTTCGGAAAATGACTTTTTTCCAGCTGTTCACTCACTCTTTTGTTTAGGCAAGGTCAAAATTCACTCCACAGCAGGAAATTTAGTAGTACTACATGACTATACCAAAAATAACATTTTCAGAGAAATCAACCAAAACTAATAGAAAGTGTCATAGAAAATTCTGTTCGTCAAATTTAAAAAGCGATCATAATCCTTTAGTATAACAACTTTTATATGCTACAGGTGCAATAGTTTTCTTAGTGGTAATTAGAAAACATCAATTATCTGGACAGAGAAGTGGGTTTTTGAGGTAAGAGTTCTGAGTTTTTAAGTTGAGTGACTCTGTAGTCCTAAATTGCCTAAACCTGTTTGACACATTACAACGGTGTGCTCGTGTGCGCATGTGCAGTTGGCTCTCCCATGCTAACCCCAGAAGAAATTGTGACTATGTATACATTCCCCTTTTAGCAATGCAGTTTAATGAAGCAATGCATTTACTGTGATTACCTGAAGTGTCTGGCTGAACCGCTTCAATGGGGTGGCCCGTACAGGAGGAATGAGACTCGCTAGTGATGTGACTCTGGAAAGCGGCTTGACCCGTTTGTTACTGGGCTCCTGTAACAGGGCAGGAGGACAAGGGAAAGGAAAAAATATGGGGGGAGCGTGAGAACAGTCAGATAAACATTGCTACCAGTTTTGCTGATTTTCCCAAGAAAACATTTGTAAAAAGCAAGTTTGTAAACCTGGTAAATAAGTAGGGTAGTAAATAAACAATTGCAGTTTTAAACACTGACAATGACAGATTACTCTTGGCTAGTACATACAGATCATGGAAACAGCTGAAAAATTTAATAATGGAGAACTCTGCGTGGCCAGGAGCAGGGAACGGGAGGAAGGTAAAGAAAAACTAAATCACTTCATTCTATTAACTCATTATTAAACAAGACATTTTCAGCAGTGCTCTGCAGCTAATCCAAGTTATGACAACCTTGTCATTGAAAGGAATACTTTCAAATAAAAACAATTCCGGTTGTTTGTTTGCCTCTGGCACTGTCAGCATGGGACTATTCAGTTAAGTGTATTTTTTTCCAGAGAATATAATTTAGACAGAAATTTCTAACTGTATTTGTCCTTTGAGTGCATGTTCCTATGGAAATACTTATATATACAGGCAAACACATTAATAACATGATTACATATATTTAATTTTTGCATAAAACAGGAAGGAAAATTAAACAGAAATCTGTCATAAAACATTCAATTGAGTGCTTTTCTTTTTATATAATTTTAACAGCACTTATAGTAATACACAACCACTTCAATATAGTATGCCAATTGTCCTGCAGATTTAAAAAAAAAAAAACATGAACAGAAATCTTAACACAAGAAAAAAAACTTATTATAAATACATAAACATAGAACAGTTACCCTTGGCTTCCTAACCTCCATCTGACATTTAATGGATCTTGAACAGCACATGCAAAAGGCAACTTTTGACAGAAAAAGAGCCAAACCTTCCAAGTGAAGTTAAAAAACTCATCCAACATCATATTTGAAGGACATCCTAAAGCAGTTCATCTTTCTTTTTCAGCCATGCTTATAAAGTTTGAGTAGGCTTCCTATGCCTCCAATTTCCTCGACATAGCTTTAAGAAAATGAAGTACGCCTATTATCCTTTTGTTCAGAAATCCAAATCCTTCTGGAAATAACGCAGGTTTGTCATCCTTCCTGATACCAAAAAATAACAAATCTCAGCAGCGATGATCAGCATCTGTATTACTGGCAAGAAAAAAATCTCTTCCATTAGTACAGCAACACAGGAAAGGTGAGAAGCAGATACATATTTAATTTACTTCTCAGCAGGCAGACCTGGAAATCCATAAATGCCAGCTGAGACAAGGGACATAGCGTTTAACCCTCTAGCAAAAATAATATATTCCATCACACATGAAACCTGGAATTAAAGAATTTTAGCAGCCTAAATCAAGTTACATCCTTATCCTCACTGTTGCACTGCTATTCATATTCCTTCCTTTTCAGCAACCATGTCTTTGACACAGGTTTTTGAAGGAGTATTTTTTTTTACATCATTGCAGCACCACTAGCATACTAGCATCACCATCCCCACCCCCCTCACCCCACAAAAAAAGGAAGAAAAATCTTTGAGATTCCCCTCTCTAACTGGTGGCTCAGCCATCATCTGTTTCTTTTTTATTATTATTCAGAATGCCAGTCCTGGTGCACAAATAATATCCCACGGCAGAGCCTGCTTGTTATGAATTGTGCTGCACTGCAGTGAAAGGACATGAAGTCCCAGACAAGAGTCGGGCAGTGCTATGCCAGCAGCACAGTTTTTGCTAGCAGCTCTGCCTTAGCAGCAAAGAGTACTTAGGCATATCACACTCTGAAAGCAAAATCTGGAAACCAAGACCGTACGGACTTTCCAGAAGACAGGGAGAGGGGAATTAGGATTAACAGAAAAGATTTCTCCTCCTTTACTGCTGCACCCTTTCTATTATCTTACAGGTTTGCTGCTATGTCTATGTTCTTTGGTCAAAAGACAAAACTCACGCAAAAAAGCACAAATTTAATCTATACAACATCATGCTCGAAAGGTAATGCTCCCCGTAGTCCTACAGACCTTTCCCACACACATTGTGATCCATTCACAATTCTGCACAGTCTTAACTTACAATAAAATGAAGCCAAGAAGCCCTTGGATAATTTTCTGATGAGTCTACTGACAGCAAATGAAATCACAAAAGAAGTAAATCTGTATTTCACTGCGTCTATGCAGCATTTCTTGCAAAAAACTTGAATGAAACTTCCTGAGTAGTGTTTAAAACTAAGTAAGGAACAGCAAGTCAGTCTATCCTAATTTGAATATTTCCAAATGCTCTGTGTATTACTGCAGCTGAAGCTTATTAATTACTACTCAAAGCCTGCAGGCTAAGCACTCAGACCAGGACCTAATTTGGTCCACTGTGTGGAGCGCACAAACCTCAGGCAGCTGAGAAAACTGATGCACAGCATCAAATAACCTTGGAGAAAATCAGTCTAAGTGAAAAGAATGGAAATCACCTTCTTTTTCTTGAAGAAAGGAAGTCAAAAAAAGAAATATGATTTTCCCTTCTTCATGTCAGACAGCCCGAAGGATCTTTGAAACCTGCGCTGTCTCCTAGCCAAGGATGCCTACAGTTCCAGGGAGAACACAGGAGAGTTTTGGTCAACATCAAAACATTAAGCTATTCTGGAGCTTCTTGCTGTAAACCGCCAGAGGTCAGTACTTCTCCCAGCAGACAAAGGGAAGTTAGCTAAGGAAGGGGTTGTGAAGGTGTGCTGCAGAGGTCCCACTCCTTCTGTCTCAACATCCCGTTTTGTCTTCCTCATGTAGTGTATCATATTCTGATCTCACCCTGAAAAGTCAGACCAAAATTCAAAGCAGCTAAAGTATGTAGTTCAAATTAGGAATTTGATCTTATTAAAAGGGACGAGCATTATTACAGGATTCTCTCCAACACAATTATTTAAGATAATCAATGATTTCAAAAGGCTAAGACTTTACACCACCAATTAAAACTAAATCTTGTTAATCAGAAGTTCTTAATTACAGTGAAAGCTTTCTGAATACTTCTAATGTGATTTTCACCCTGCATGAGAAACATCTGTTAGGTGAAGATAGTGAGCTGGAATTGACAACTCATCAAATCTCATTGTTCCAGGTGTCATCTCATCTTGTCTAACAACAAGAGCAGTGAGTCACAACCTCCACTGTGGAATAATAAAGTTTGTACAGGTAAGGCTTTGACTGTGCAACGAAAATATAGCACTACCGGTGCAATTCTAAAACTAAGATAGTAATACTGAAACTGTGAGACACTCTTGCAGGTTCACAGTATTTCTGTTGCACGGTCTACACCCATTCTGCCTCTACCTCTCCTTTCATCAATACCCTCATTCTCAAGTAGTGTCGCCTCTCCAAACCAGCCCCACAGAGAAGCTGAACAAACTACTGAGGCCTGAACAGGGAAAAATTCCACATTCAAGCATATAAAAAAGTAAGTTTTAAACAGATGGTTGTTTTTCTCACCAAGGGCTCTGTTCTTCACAACCAACAGATCAAATGGAAAGAGAAGAGTATGTGAGCTGTTCTGTTTTACCCAGAGATACTGACCAGAATCTGCACTTGCACATTAGTCCAGTAAGATCAGGGAGCTGCATTCCACATGCTGCTTCCTAAGACTCTTCTATTTTATTTTTTTAAAAGAATAAACTGCTTGTGGTTAGGAATTCCTAGTACGTGTATTCATTATTTTACTAATTTTTCTCTGAAAAATCCCCGATTTTCCAGTTAACCAGGGGCCCCGCAGTCATAAAAATCTTTTGGGGTATGAATCTAAACACATAGGAACATGTTATTCCAATGTCTGTCCAGCATGAAGAGGCTCCAGTAAGGACATACTGTCTAGGAAGAATGAACATCAGATTCCAGGTCTGTATCTCTGAGTGTGCTCAGAAGACTCACAGCTACCCAAAGGCATCACTCCTCCTGCTCCCTGTCCCGATTCAGGGAATATAGAGGCAGATGGGATTGAGATAGGATTTAGCAGATGGATCCACTTACAACAACCATCACCTGTCCAGCCTGGGAACTGGGCCAAGTTATGACACAAAAAATTCAGGAGTTACAATGTTTTGCCTGACCCTTTAAAAAAAATTAATTTCAGAGTTTTGAAATAAAACAAAATGTTAGACTGCATTTTCAGAGTCACAAAGGCTTGCTGAAAACAATATGGGAAATTAGAAAACAAAAGCTTCAGACTACAGTTTGGCAGAGTTTCCAAAATGTGGAACTGGTGTATGTGAACAAGTAATGTTAATCTGACACAGCTTTAAATTTGATATAAGCCTAAATAAAGCTGAAGGAAACATGAGTGCAGGAACTTCAAAGGCTGAACAGTCAACTGAAGTCAAATTAATACCTGACTAGGCTAGAACAAAGAGCAGATGGCTTTTTGAGGGAGCTGTATATTTGAACTCAAGATGACTTTGGTAACGTTTGAATTCAGAGAGCAAAAAATTAAAGCTGAAAATACCACATATATATGCGGCCTCAAAAAGAACTCTTGAAACTGGGAACAAACTGATAAAAGAAGAAAACCTGTGTCCAAAATCTGGGTGGTTCTGGAAACCAGACAGTAGACATTTCAAACAACTACTATCTCCTTCTGAAAGAGGACATTTTTATTATATACTTTTCTGGGGAATTTGTAGGAAGAAAGGTAAGTGTAATCAAAATGGCATAATCACTGATTATCACCGATTTAAGACAGGATACAAACAGATAAGAAGTTTCAGAGATGCCATGCTTCAGCATTCTCCTAATTTGGCATGAAGGACACAGTGCTCTAGACGGCTGCTTCACTGTAATTTATTCTGTAGATCCTATATGTATGTGTACAATTGTATTTTTCGTACCTTCTACATATTTAACTCTAACCTAATGGTTTAGACTGCTGAGTAAGAAAGGAAAGCTCTACCTTATAATGTATAACTCTCCAAAACTTAAGTCTTCAGCTGTTGGACACCTAAGAAATGTGTACAGCAAGCAGCTTCAGCTATAGTGCTACAAGGAAGCCGTACTCTTCCGAGTAACTTTGCCAACTCCCTCGTCAGTAAAATCTACATCTTTTTGCCTTGCATAATTGAATGAGGTGTCAGCTTTTTAAAACTGTGATATGGTCATTTCAAAATGACAACATCTTGGCAAAAAGATAACTTTTGCATCATTATTTTTGGCTCCAATACACACGGATTGAAGGCCTGAATCTTAGTGTACAGCGTCTGTTCCTGGGGCAAGCTGTGCATTCAACAGCCCCAGAAGCATGTTAAAGCAGAAGATCCTTTGAAGAATTAGACATTTATGTTAGTTGCAATGTACTGACAGCTAAGTTGATGTTACTTTTATCTCTTCGTTAGTGAAACTGACACCTAATAATTTGATATATTGTATCCAATAACACACTACACAGTTATGAAGAGCTTCTAGGAGGCTTTTTAGGGGATAAAGCTAACACTTCTCATGCTCTTCACAAAATAAAACGACTTTTTTACTAGCATATGTAAAGAACGGAATTCTGCCCAAGTTGAAAGCAGAATGTCAGAGTGAGTTAAATGCACTTAATATCGATTAGTTTTCTATACATTGTCATTCAACAAGGCCACCCACAGCTTAATCATCATACTTTGATGGATAAATTACTCTAGCAAAAGATTGGTTTTCATTTTGTAGCAAAAAGGAGAGGAAACAAAAAGAACTAGGGCAAGTTGCCTTTATATTGCCTGCAGAAGAGCAGAACCAATGAACCGGATACTGAAGAGCACTGAGTAGTAGTCAAGGTGCCATATAAAAGGTCTTCATTTGCTTCAGTACCTTACTTCAAAATTCTTTCCCTCTATGCTCCTGACCGGCTTAGCCACTGATTTCCTCTCAGTGAACAGTAAAAGCAAACGTTCACAGCTGGTATGACTGTTTTTCCACCTAACTCTCTCATCTCTTATCAGCAACTTCAATAACAGTCTCCATGTTGGAGAACTGGTGCTGAATCTGAAAACAAGGTCAAATATTCCCCTGAGGGGTCATTACACTCTTGTCTTTGGCCCACATACGGCACTACTGTGACTACATTGTGTTGATTTTTCTGATTGTATTTAAAAACAAACTCAACAAAAGGAACTCGGAGATTTTTAAGGCAACCCAGAAAATAAGTGCTATCTGAAAACCGGTACAGGAACTTAGCATTTAGAGTATTAGGATTTACCCCATTTACCTTCAAAGGCAAACTAGCCTTCTCTCAATCCACATACAGCATGGCTGAAATTGGTAATGCTTCTTAAAAACATCCTAACTTACTGGAGTTCAACAAGTTCTGAGGTAGTTATTTACAGTAGTAACTCTGGATTTGGGGTTGCTAACTTTCTTGACATTTTATAAAAAACACTCTAGTTATTTTTTTCCCCCCCCTTTTGATATACTTCCTGTTTGTGAACCAAGACAAATAGATATCCAAAGCATTCATTCTGCGCTACGGGAGCACGCATTAGTGCAAAATGTTTTAACTTAAATTAGTCTCAAAAGAGTTAACAGCGTAATAAATGGAAGACACTATAAATTGAAACAGTACAGTAACCTTTGTTTCAAACATAATTCACAAGCAGTGGCAGCAAACTAAAACAGAACCACTCTGTTTCAGACTTCACCTAACAGGCTAAATTTCCATACTCCTATACTTTAAAGGTTATTAGTTTTAAGTCAACTTTATAAGAGTAAGTCAACATTTGTCATGGCAGGAAGCCCAACATTATTATTTTTATTAGTCTGCTACTAGTTAAATTGGCCTAAGATTAAACAGTTCTAATAAATGCCCCCCAAACCTGGAGTTAAATAACAAAAAAAAACCAAAAAAAACCCGAACGAACACATTCAGGCTCTGTTCCACAGGATGTTATCAGTATTTAACCTTCAGCAGGATAAAAAACCAAAACAAACAAAAAAGGTTAAAATAGGAAAAAACACCTATGTTACAACAGAGTCTCTTAATACAGCAAACACAACCTAAAAATAAATCAAGCCAGGCATCTCAGGCTTTTGCACCTTCAGAGAGAACCAAATCTAAAGTTAGAACAACAGTCTCAATTGTTATTGGCGCTAGTAAAGACTTTATTTGTTTAATATTTGAAACAGCAGAGAATTTGCCTCTGCTTCACATTATCTTAGAAATAGTCCGATTGGGAAATTCTAGAACATTTGCTCTTCTAGAGCTGAGGCTGATGGTCAAGAAAAACAAAGTAGGTATCTCTAAAGCAGTTACAAGTATAGTTCAGTATTGCACAAAGTAACTGCAATAGTCCACACAAATCCATCCTAAAACCTACGAGAGGCATCCCACTAGTAAAACTGCCAGCATCGCAAGAATAATTTATTAAGTGATTTAAGTAAATTGATACGTAAAGGCAACCTGATCAGACAATAAATTCTGTGTATCAGTGATACAACTTTCTTTCAAACCCACAAGGTTCCATCCACCACCTGCACTCTGATGGGAGCAGGCGGTTTGTTATCCCTCATCTGCCAGTCTCTGCAAAACCAGCAAGCAAACAAAGCAAAATCCAGAGACATTTTGTTTGAATCACAGTGTTATAAAGAGGACCTGAAACGATAGTTGGGGTACAACTAAAAGCTATACAGAGAAGCCGTGAAGTATTCTCAAAGAAAATCAGCTGAAGTTTGCAATACGCTATCACATCATGTGTTCAAAGACTGGCTCCTTGCCACAAATAGGCTGCCCTCATTAGTCACCACTCTGAAGACCTCAGATTTCATTTGCCATGTGCAAGACAGAACCACTGAAGTGTCAGTAGCATAAGGACAAGTTGCATCCAGCTATCTTGACTGACCATTTGTCTGCAACATCTAGAAATCAATGTCTACCAGCACTTAGGAAATGAAGACCAATTAACGGAAAAACCTCACACTAAGGTGAATTAACACAAGTAACAGAAACTCTGAAAAATCCAGACAACTAATGTAGAGTTGATTAAATTCTGCATTTCCTTTCATTAGAAGTTGCTTGTACAGACTACCTAAGAAAGACCTTTTCCACTATGGAACAAACTGGTATGAAGCTGGACTGCCAATTAACAAGCAGACATCCTACGGTGAGTTACTGAACGGAAAAAGAAAGCAAGCTGTTTGTTCCAAATTGCCATTAAGCAGAACAGATCGGTAATTCCAAGTGTGGGAGTTTGACATGTTTAGCTCACTGCAGTTACACTGCACAGGAACTTACCTGAAATACATCAAAACTGCAGCTTGCTAATATTTCATTAAAAATTAAATACATACATTTATGAAGATCAAAGAAAATTCATAACTTGCAGTTTATCTCAATCTTTTGGCCCCTCTCCCTCTGGCTCCATGCCTGGTTCTCATATTAATGATGTGCCATGGCCCAGAGGCCTGTGGGGTACCCTTCGGGTTAGTTTTCATGCACTCCCCACGCCAAATTAAACATGGTCCTGAGCACGAGGCAGCCTAGACCTCCCTGCATGTCAAAACAGTGAAGATATCAGCAGACAACAAAAGACAGATTGCAAACAGCCCTGATTCCTGTGTCTAAGATTTCTGCAGCTTAAGAGACATATGCAGATGTACAACATACTGGGGATGCAAATGAATTCTGTGCCACCGTTGTAGTTTTTACAGCCTAAACCCAGGCGCTGCATTAGATCCTGTACAGCAGAACAGAACATCCTCACTCTGAGGAATTCATGTGTTCCTTCCCATGACTTCATATTCAGACCTTTAAACCTCAATCTGTGACTGTGGGAGCTGTTTCTTATCTGCTGCCCATCCACTGGCTGTGCTTCACTTTGCTTCCTGCAGAGGCGGTGATAAGGGAGTTGCTTTAACCAATGAAACATAGAAAATAGTATATATCATTGGGAAAGATGTGGGGCTTTTTATATCTTAAAGCAAGCAAATTTGAAGTTTTACTAACTGTCTCTATTTTTGACTCATGAAAAAGCTGGAGAGCGCCCAACACTTCTGTACCATTAACATCCGGAACTGTACTGCAGTATTTTATGTGGGGTATGCAATGACGTATGCAAAGGCCTTATAGCCTTTCCTATATTAATTCATTCCTCAGGCATTGCAGTGTTTGGTTGCACTTAAACTGCATTTAGAAAGAGCTATGATAATTGTACTCTGACTAGAGGTAAACTAACCTTTTCTCAGAATCCAGATTTCTACTGTTCGCACACATCTTGGATATTTTATTTGCCATTGTTTTGTCACTGCGCTACTCCTGGAGCTTTTGCCAAGGAAGCTGGTGTGGCTTAATGAAATAACTGTACAGTAGAAAACCTCTATTGTCTTTTGTGCCACGGACTTGTTCCTCAAAAACATGCCTAGTTTTCCACTGCTGCTCTGCCAGCTCCAAGTGAAGCCCAAGAATAAGGAAGAACTAATCTACTGCCCATAAGCTTCAGCTTGTTACTGAGAGACCTCTGGCTGAAAATCTGGGAAAGTTTCAACAGTACAGTACAAGCTTTAGATTTTTGCTGAATTTCATCCCATGTAAGTACTATTGTACTTGATCTTCCAGATGATACGTTGCATTTATTCAAAACAAACACTAAAAGATTATTGTTTAATAAAGTCAGAGGATATATTTTATAATCACGAGTTCTCATTTAAAGCCGAAACACAACATCTATATAGCAGAAAATCTGTTCTATTCCACACATAAACATTTATGCACAAGTTAGGTTATTAAATAAATCAACCAACTTCACATGTCAAATTATTAAAATGAAACTCAGTTTTTCAAAGCCAGAAATTCATAATGCCTACACAGCAAGCTAGCTTTCTGGTGTAGTAACACAAAATTGTGGTAGAAGGCGCCCAAGACCTTTTTCAACTTGTAAATACTCAAGTGTGGAAGAACAGGTTAACATTAGAGCTTGCAAAGAAACTTGCATTTCCTCCCTCTCATACTGATAGACTTCAAAAAATCAGACTGCATATATCTATCTTTATAAAGCCTTTACAAAAGAGTAGTTTTTATTTCTGCTTCCTTAGCCAAATTTTTGTCTTAGGAGGGTATGATATGACCACCTGCCAAGACAAACAGAATGTTTAAAAGCTTGTTTTTCAGAATGCTGGAAGTCCATCATAATCTCAAAAAACAGCCTGAAACATAGGGTGCATTTTCTTATTCGTCTAAAACACAAACTGAAAAATTATAAATCCAAAACAACTGTTTGCACATTGTAATTTTGATCACATCTGTTATTAGATACTTCCTCATGCTCTAACCTTTCATTGAGACTTTTTCTTTGAAATTTGATTATAATTAAGCAGTAAGAGAGCAACACTCCAACTCTTCAGATTTGACAAATCTATTCATTCACAAAAAACCCTTCATGCAGTAAAGGCTAAAAGCATATTTCTTTAATATTATAGTTAGTAAAATGGGTACATTTAAGAGAATCATTTGGACCTTAAGAAGTCGTGTTTTACATAGCTGGCTATGTACATACACACACACACACTCGGGGTGTTGCTTTTCCAAAACACACAGCTGAAAAAACCTCCGCTTTTGGTAACTGCAATAATTAAATCCCTTTATGTAAAGGACATTGAAAAGCATCTTCTTCCTTCTTAGCTTAAGCATCATGATTAAACAGGGTCACTTGGCTTATATTACTTTTACTTTAGATCCATTCAACTGCTGGGCTAATTGATCTTTAATGTAGTTGTATTAAGTGCACTCAATTTAGTAAGTTGTCTTCAAGTTACTCAGCAAACAACACTAATGAAGAAGCTATATCTTTAAAGTGATAAAAACTTCCAAAGAGAAATTTTATCCTTCCTCCAGCACAGCTAGACAAAATCCTTAAAGTCACTGTTCTCTTTCCAAACAAGCACACAAAGCAACATTAACCTGAAATATCGAAGATTTATGTCTTTCACGAACATTTCTTCTCAAAATGCTCTCCCATTTAACGAGAATTTTGCGAACGAGTAAACTGAATTTGGGTTAATGAATAAGATTTTTAATGTCCCTTGAAAGGATTTCATGCTTTTTAAGAGAACAAAGCAGTCAACTTGCTGATAGGGCAGTTTTCAGTTAACTGTATTATCGATTAATTTCTGGGTTTATTACTAATGAGGAAAAGACAGACAATGCTCCAAGACAGTTTTCTGCATTCCCTCCCAGTTCCTGCTTAAGTTTAACAATTTGTAAGCAATGGTTAGCACTAAAATAGAAGACACATAAATTAATTTAAACTACGTATCTAAGCAGGAATTTCTCAATTAGTAATGAAAAGATTAATTTTAATCCCTTAAATGTGACAGATAACAGAAATCTAGATTCTACGTTCCTTGCCTTGTTCCAAAGGAAAGTTCAACATCTGGACACGGCAGGAAAGGATGGCTAAACAAACCAGGTATCTATACACAGCAGCCTGTTCTCAAAGCACATTACTTCTCCCCAAAGCGATACAGATCACACGATAAAGAAAACTAAAGTTGCAACCGCATCCCCAGCAGGCTGTGTACCTCCGTCTCCTTGGCTGGGCTGGTCACCGGCTGCGCTTCCAAGGCACAATTCGCCCTCTTGACGGAAAGGTAAAAAGGATAATCCCTGGCCACCATGGTGGCTGCCGGAGGAGCGGCTTCGGGGGTCCCAGCTGATTCCGTCCGCGTACAAAAGCTGAAGACAAAGCTGAGCCCCCCCCTCCGCGGCAGCCGGCGGGTCCGTGACGGAGCTGTCCCGCCCCGCTGCGCAGCGCAGGACCCGCAGAGCTGCCGCCCGCGCACGCGGCTGGGCACGGCCGGGCAGGGGAGGCACCAGCGCCGAGCGCCAGGCGAGCGCCCCGCGCCAGACCCCGCCCCCGCGGCTGCGGAGCTGCCGTCAGCCGGCCGGGCACCCCTTCCCGCCCCCCGCTGTGGCCCTAGTGCCTTACCGACCACGCAGCATTAACAGCGCGCGTTACAAACGGAAAATTAAACCCGGCGTTCCTGTGTGCTTCTCACGGGGTAACGGCAATTCAACTGTTATCGGGCTTTTCAGTATCTGACAGAAGTGCAGGAGTTCCCGGCGGCCAACAGCCGTCCCGGGTGGCACAGCAGTCACGTCCCAAACGCAGGCTGCAGCCCTCCGGACGGCAGTGGCATCTGCGTTCTGCGCGCAATGCTCCTGCCCATCAGAGGAGGAACGCTGCACCATGTTATGCTGCCACAACATACACGCTCAGCTTCCTCCCGCGCCCCTTGTTCACCCGTATTGTTGCTTTTTCCTGTCTGGCAAGCCGGAGTTTGTTTCTGGTGTTTTTCAAGTTCCACTTTTGTTGCTATTGTTCAGTCAAAGAGCTCTCCCCTGCCCGCACCCCTCATTGTAACAAGCTGAGAAAGCAGAAAAATCCCTTTGCCCAAGGTATCTCGTGGGGCATTTCAGTGTCTGTGTGGCCACACAAATTCTGTTTGATGCCCACGTTAGGACAAAGGTAGTGAAAATATCCTGAAAAGAGGGCAAGTGTTAGGGGCCCTGTCTGCAATATAGGATCAATCTCACAAAAAGAGGATACGGGAGATGAAGAAAAGGAAACCGAGGAAGAAGCTGGACAGGGGAATGAGGGAAGGATATTTTCAGTCACAGGGAAGCCGCACAACCAAGATTAACTTTTACAGAGTCTGAAAGAATTAACTGTTTTTAAAGGCGGACTGTATGATGGATATTGCTTTACAAGCATATATTTTCCTAAAGGTTATTAATCAAATCAGGATTTCTTTAGAATAAGCTTAGTCAAATGGCAGACATAGTTCTCGTTTGGACACTTTCCTTGGACTTCTTCAATATCCCAAACATATAATGAATCTCTCACTTATCCTCCTAGGCCTCTTCAGGAGGAACTGCAGTAAAGCCAGAGATGCTATCCTGCTGCCTGCTATGCAGACCTCTATTTTGCAGAAGTCTGTTCATAAAACAAAAAGCCCCACTAGTTTCCCAATTCCATGAAAATTGCTCGAACAAAGTTATCAGTACCTCTAGATACTCAATTATTCTAGAAGAAAACGTGACATTTGAACATTTTCAGTGTTAGGTGCAGTACTACTCTCCCCACCTCCATCATAGTACGATGGGACAATGTTCACTGAAACCAAAAGCATTGAACAAGAGGCATTGAACAGCTTACATGTAGAGTTTGGTTAAGCACACACGACACTTCAGAGAAGAGAAATCAGAGCAGGTGTGATAAAGATCAACAAACCATGAGTGACAGAGAAAACAAACAGGGAATGATTTTTCAACTGCATTCAACTAGAGGGGAAAAAAACGGTACATCTCATGAAACCAGATGGTGGCAGATTCAGAGCAAAGAAAACAGAGCTAATTCTTCACACTATATACAATTTTTGTTTTGTATACAGCGGAACTATTCGTCACAAGATGCTGCTACTAAGAAAGCTTCTCAGACACAAGTTCTTGGTTACTGGGACAGTATTTTGAGGAAACATCATGACAGGCTATTTGTGTTTCATATTCTTCCCCAAGTATCTATTGCTGACCACCATTGGAA
Source organism: Steatornis caripensis (assembly GCA_013398225.1). Classification (NCBI taxonomy): domain Eukaryota; kingdom Metazoa; phylum Chordata; class Aves; order Caprimulgiformes; family Steatornithidae; genus Steatornis; species Steatornis caripensis. Next base: position 303,387 of record VZSC01002770.1, on the reverse strand, counting down.
ATTTGTTATTAGGTTAGACCAGTCTTTGCTGCAGCCCCCTTCCTTTCCGTATTTCAAAAAACATGAAAAGAATGTAGCATTTTACTTGAAGGCTACCTGTCTTACCTGAGGATTTCTGAAGCTACAAACAATTATTTCATTCACATGAACGTCCATTCAGTTTTGCAACTCTTCTTCAGTGTTATGTTCAGAGGACATACCTCTGAGCACAAGCTGGTAAAGTCAGATGGTTTCTCCTCACATTTCAAGCACATCAAAACAACAATACATACAGGTTGTGTAAAATGGTCGAGAACCTCTTGAGAACACTGCAGCTGCTGTGTAACCGCGTAAGCCCAAGAAGCCTTGGTTTCAAATACCATCCGTGTATGTTTGTTTATGAATGTGTACGCAAACACCATTTTTAAAACCAGCTTTGCTTAAATTAGTTAGACAAAATGCCTTCAGGGCTTGGCCTCAAAGCACTCTAATCCTGTAACATGCTTCACAGCATAAAGAGCACTTCACACAGGACAAGAGCATACCAGTTTGGAGATAGAAATAATGAACTTTGGTTTGCACATGTAAAAAAATATGCCAAGAGAGGGATTCTGTCATTTCTCCATCAATCAGGCCAGTGCACTTCAGCTTGACTAAGCATTCTTGAGAAACAAGAGAAAAATCTGAAGAGGAATATGACTCTTAAAAATAGGACCTTCATATCAATAAGTTTCAGGGCATCATGCACCTACAAAATAGACTTCAATGAAGATCTAAAACAAGATTCATTAGACTCTTTGGATGTTCTTTTACCTCACCAGATGAGTGTAAAAAACTGCAGTTTTAGAGCTGAAATTTGGACCTGAAGTTCATTGATGAACAGCACCTAACTTTATAAGTATCATATTATCTGATGGAATAACACCATAGTACAACTTCAAACATTTCTTCTGGAGAACTGAATTTGTCTGTAGAATGCTATGTGCATTCATAATCAAAACTATGTTAGTTCAGTCATGGCATTGATTCCCTTCTGTATTGCATATCAAATACAACACTTGGAGCCCATTCTGAAAGATCTTACAAACTTGGTACTGATTTACATTTCATTTCTACATTAATTTAGATTTCAAAGTGACTTCCAGTCAGTAGTCACCATATCATGTGTGCGTGCACACACGCCCAAACAGAGCCAAATGTGGCTGAAAGACTCCCTAGTGAATTCCAGTTATACAGTCGGAGAAATAAAGGTTTCAGTGATACCACTAAGGAATCTTTTAAGACTGGAGCCAGTAAGTCCACTCATTCAAAAAATTATACTTAAACTACAAATCTACACTAACATTATAAGAAATAGATCTGAATTTCAAGCTACTTTCAAAACAGAAACTAGTATTCAAGAAGAAACAATGCTAGTGACTAGACTGCACAGCAAACCAGTGCATCAGTTTTGCCATTTCTGGAACAAGTTTTTTGTGGGTTTATTTTCTGGGGTTTTTTAATCTACTTAGGCCAAAGGCACAGTTTAGTCTGACAGTTACTTATCTGTCAGGCAGAAGTAAGTAAACTATTTGGTAACTCTGGAAAGCCCTGCTCAAGAAAGGTGCCAACCACCACTGACCTGGTTCAAGACTGAAGTTCACTGACAGTTGCTCTGTGACTGTCTTGTTCACACCAATACCTTTAGTTAGTTTCTCCACACATTCAAAACCTAATACTGAAGTAACCATCACAAAAGCATCTGCCTGCGTGGCAAAGTCCTTTGAAGTATTTAGGTTTTGAACCTTAAAAATATCTCCATATGCGACTAGAATTGCTTTTCATCTTATGCTGATCTTTGAGATTCACACAGCTTTAATCAGAGTAATTTTAAAATTAAAATGCAGTTGATTAAAGATTTCTCAAAGGATCCATGATACGATGGCAGAAGAATAAAAAACAACAACAAAAAACTGTTTCCTTCTAAAGAATAGTTAAGAAGCCATTACGCTAAGGAATAGCAAAAGGAACCAAAACACTTAATCTAAACATTTAAATAAAGAAGAAACCAATGGAGCGGAGAATCTTCAACCATCGAAGTCATGGTCTTTAAGGAGTTCAGTGGAACAGAAAATCATCAATTAAAGCTGAACTCTGCCTAACGAAGAAAATCCACAAATAATTGATTTAAAGATTTGAGTTGGTGTTTTGTAAGTTTTGTTTTAACATGATCTTCGCCAACACATTTTAACTGCCTTTGGGCAGAAATGTAGAATCTGTGATTAAACAGAAATATTTTGAGATGTCTACACCCAGATCTCGATTACCTTCTTCCTCCTGATACGCTAATGTGACAGCTTTCCCTACTAAAAGTCAAAATCTGTTTTGCCAAGCTGTTAATAAAATCAGATAAATAAATACAATTAATTTCTGGTAAAATACTGGTATCCAAGAAGTAAATGACTCTGAATGGCTGTCTGCCTGCCTCTGCTTTTCTTCCCTCACCCAACGTAGAACAGCCTTCGGCTTGTTTTTGGTCTGTGTTTCACTGTGATGCCAAAGAAGCAGCCTAGCCTTAGTTGCAACAATTCATTTATTTTCTTAATTGGAACTAGCAAAGCTGAAAGAAAAACACTAACTGTATTTCTTCTGTGATTCATATTTATGGGAGCTTTTCCTTTTGATCTGTCCATTCTGATGACTTAGAAATACACTTACACACATAGATACTATTTTGGTCAAATACGTGCCTATGTGATAAGTTTCCAGTAACAAGACAAGAATTTAAGAAAAAGTGTAATGCTTAAAAAAACCCAAACAAACCAACAAAACCAACTATGCTATCACTATAGCCTTCAGAAAGGCTATATTCCCAGCTATTTTTAAGAAAAATACACTAAGAACAATAAACAGTCCATTGCTTTGTTTTCAAAACAAATGAATTGCCTTAAGAAAATCAAGTTATCCAGTAGTCTCTGAGTCATCCTGAGTAGAGTAGCTCTGCTGTCTGGCTAAGTTGCTCCAGGTTTATGGAGGGAGTAAAAGATTTAATCTAAAGTGTGTTGCAGAGGACCAGAATCTCCTACACAATTTTGGTTAAGTGTGCAAAGAGTACTTGGCATATGTTGTTTCTGGAAATTTTACCCTCTATAAAAACCTGAAATTAAGTAGAAACATTGCATAATCATTTCAAGAAGAAAAAAAAAAATCTCAGTAGTTTGCACTTTATGGAGTATTCTCTAATATATGCACCCATCCTATGCATATGGTCTCACAAAAAAACCCAGAAGCCACTGCCTAGAAGAGGTACAATTTCACCAAGAATATGGAAAGAAAAGCTACTACTCTGAAATGACCAGTGAAAGATAGCCAGACTAACACTGCACATACACACACAACTCTGCACTTACTGAGTACCTCTGAAGCTTCTGTTCAGCACACCCCAATATCTCCTCAGGGTAATCTTTAGGAAGGTTTCCTTTCAGAAAAACAAAAACAAAACAAAAAACCCTAACAAAAACCAACCACCAAAATCAAAGCCACATGTAAACAACCAAAAGAAAACTTTGAAGCAGTCATTTCAACCAAACATTGTGAATTAGAATCCGCTTGGGAGCTGGAATGCACAAACACTGACAGTGATGAGTGAGCAGCTAAAAAGCATATAAACTGCTAGATAAAGGGTATTTATCAGGCAGATACACAGCTGTTCACGAAACTGCAATTTCCTCATTGCAAATATGGATTGTACACATGGTAATGAGAGTCACAATTTACTAGGTAATAAATATTAGAAAGAGACCATTTGATTAAACACATTGGTGCTGAGAAATTGCAATAAAAATATGATTACAGGAGAAATGATTACCATTTAAAATGTTCTCTCAAAAAACACAGCTGTAGTTTTTCCAGGTTGAGTCCTAATCCTGGAAAGATCAGTGCAGAACAAAGAAACACATCTCTGGGGAACACCTGACATTACAGAACTGAAATCCAAATTTCTATTCTGTCTAGATTCGCCATTTGAAGATTACCTTTCATATGACCCGTATTTGTGCAGCTTATGGACTAACAAGAGAAGGACAAAGTTAACGTTTCCTCACTGTTGTCAGGGGCTGTGCTTTGGGATTTGCAGCCAAGATGCCCTGAACTATTCCCCTAAATTTTGTCAAATCCAATTAATAAATAGGAGTCTCCATTGTCTTCCACTGTGAATGATGGCTATTTCAAAATACCACCTGTATACTAAAGTACATTCATGTTGAGCTGATGGAGAGACATGATTCTCATACAAATCATCGTGAATGTTTTATTGCATAAACACATATGCAGCTTGTAAAGCAGTCTGCAGGCTTTCAAAGTAAGACATGCATACATTGTTGATGTTTCTTCATATAAAATGTAGCCTGTGGAACAATTCTGCACCGGGAAACAAACTGACAAAACAGTCTGCCAAACTGTTTTGTTTGTTTGTTTTTATTTTGCTAAATACATGCAACTTCGGATTACTACAAGAAGTACTGTGCAGTTAAAGGATGCCCTCTAACAATTGCATTTGCACTGCGACAGAAGCACTCCCTTCATGAGCTTCCCTTAGGAAGACAGCAATAACTCAATTTTAAAGCTGCCTCAGATGCGTATTTGAAAAATGTTACCGTGACCGGTCTGCGGCTCAAGACTAACCACGATGGCCCGCCTAGAAAAATCAGGAAGGGTTCATGCTTCTCCACCCCTCTACCACACCCCGCAGCACAAACTAACTGCGAACCGTGCTGGTCCCTTGAGGGAACGCAGAGGGTGTGGCGAGGGCAGATTAAATGAGCCTTCATAAATTACACTTATACCAAAGAAATTGGTTGAGCTTGTCTGAGTGTACTTCCCAGGAGAGAGCCGAAAGGAGGAGGTGGGAAGGATTGTACTTATTTATCAATGTGGATTTTAAACAGCCAGTCAAGTTCTGTAGAAGGTAAAATGATGACCCAGAGTGTACCATCCTTTCCTGAAATTTTACATTCAAAGAGGCACTCTAGAGAGAGGAAATTACTGGAGCCACTTGTATGATGTTTAAATGAGAATAGATGTAATCAAAATACTTTTGTTTAAGTTACAGGCAGTGTGGGAACAGGAATTTCTCTCCAGAGCACTCCTGCTGACTGGAGAATTAAGTAACAAATTTCTTTGTAAGAAATCATTGTCTTTAATGCAAAGTGTTTACCAAGACATCACAGTAGTGAACTATTTTTTTGTTTTGATTAGATTTTATTATAATAACATTTATATTAGATTAGTAACTCCACAATATTTATCCTCAGAGAGGACAGTATTTTGTAATCTCTTGCTGTATGCTTGGATACGCGCAAGAAGAAAATTTTATTCTATTAACAGGAATTTTCCCCACTCTGTAACTGATTTCACTTGTAATACTGGCCAAATGCCTTTAGTTTGTTCTTCCAGCCATCCCCTCCAACTACAATATGTAAAGCAAAGTTTGGGGCGAATCCAGTTTATTAGTCCAAATTATCGGGCGGGGGGGGGAAGACAGGCGGCATGTGTGCAGACACAAACCAAACAAAAAACCCAAAACAAAAAAAAAACCACTGAAGAGCTTTCAGGTACATAGGTCTTTCTTCAGGTCAGAAATAAAAGCAGCAAAAAAATAAGACTTGGGCCTTTTGAGTTTTCTTTTCTTATTTATTTATTTAACTAGTTGTCTGAATATCAAACCTTCTTATACATTTGTGTTCAGTTTGACAGATTTTACTACATTTACCTATTAGTATGATTCTTCTCAGTCCTGAGAAGTGATCTGAGTTAATTACATTCTACTCTTCATTCAGATTTTATTATTTTTATGAATTATGGAATCAGTTTTTACTTTGGAAAGTGCTGTACTCAAGATGAAAATAAAGTCTCAAAGCGCTGGAAAAGGATAGGAGTTTACACAGCTGACGTGAATTAACAATTTGCCACTCGTGAAAGAATAAACCTTATTTCCCTCTCCTCTATCCAAATTCCTCCTTCTCCCTCTTTTCATGCTCTTCCACTAGCATTATACCCTCTCTCTGTGTAGTCCTTTCCAGACACCTTATGCCAACTCTAGCACTCATCTCATCACACAGGTAAATCAGCAGTCCAAAACCACAAAAATACTTTCTTTTGCCAGGTTTCTTTTCTGCTGTTTTTGTGAGCTGAATAGGTTGTTGTGCCATGAGAAAAGCACCAGAACTCACTGAAGGTAAATGGTGGAAAAGCGCACAGGTACACGTAAGCACAGGACAGGGAAAAGGCTAATTTTTCTCCTCCTAGTAGCTCTGAACTGTTAGCTCAGCTTAAGTTGTTTCCCGAAGTCATACCCAAAGAATACTGTCAGCGCTTCAGTTTTTTGGATGAAGTTGTGGATCAGAAACTTTTATTTATTTATTTTAAAAAACAGACCCATCTATTAATTTCCATAACAACCGTGCACTGTTACTCATGTTCTAGTCAGTTATTTTTGCCAATTTTAGTATCTTGAAATTAAGAGAACATCTGTGCTTCTTGAATAAGTATTTAGAACAGAAAACTTGAGACTGATTTCATGTTCTCCTGAGCATGATGTACTCTCTTCTAGACTGTAGCCAAGAAGATCCCAGTAGCGTTTCCAGACCCAAAGTTAAGCAACTTAAAATACTTTAACACAGATTACAAAATATCCATGGGAAAGAGTTATGATAGTCAAGCAAAACAGTGAGATGATAAAGTTCTTTACAAACAGTAAGAACAGTCTAATAACTCAACTACAGTAGAGCAATCTGAGATGCCTTTTTTCACACTACAATGCTCACTCACAATCCAGTGCAGAAAACCTCCACATTTGATCTTGAATAGAGTTTTGCAGACCACACAACACCTTACAATTCAAATTATCACAGTGATTGTCCAAATTGCAATATTCCACTATTGTGGTCCGTTAATCTTTTAAGAAATGTTGTTCCATTCTCATGTGCTATGACATACTGTAAGTCATCTTTGTCTTACCCACGTCCTCTCCCTATGAGGGGGGAGGAAGACCATGGTATAACTTCAAAAAGAAGTGTCCTTGCAAATACTGGCAATACATCAACAAATGATACAACTAACCTCCTTCCAGTGCCAACTGTATCGTAGATGTACGACCTTAAAGATGATGTGGCATTAGCAACAATGTGACGAATCTTTAGGAGACAGTTGAAATGAGACATAACATCTTCAAATAGACACCTACAACTCGCACCAGCACAGAACTCTCTTTGTTCATACTCCTTGATCAAGAATCAGGGAATTCAGAAGCCATTCCCATGAATGTTTTACCATGGGTTACAAAAAAGTTTATTTAAAGTTACAAAATAACTACCTTCCCAAGGGTAAATATAATGAAGTAATCCCATATGGTACAGAAGTTACTATAACAAGGTTTAATTGAAACATAAAAATAAAAGAAAGTCTTCCTGAATACTTCTTTCTCGGTTCAAGCGTGCTAACTGTAATTACTGAAGGCTATCTCCTCTCTGGTCGAGTTGTTAACCACAAACTGCTATCTGGCAAAAAGATTAAGTGCATCCTACTTTTATATGATCACCATTATCCAATCTGCAACTACAATCCACCATAAATATTCCATTTCCCAACAACTATGAATTTTGGACAGGTCCTGAACGACCACAGATAACTTTGTTCCCAAAACAGCAGAGACAGTCAACAACTGAAAATAGAAAAGAAAGTCTTACAAACTCATTCCAACTATCACAGATAAGATACTGGTTATTATTTTAAAAGCTAAGGAACAACTCAAAATTGCATCAGAACAGAATTTTTGCATATATTAATCTTGAAAACATAGCAATTGACCGAACACAAAAGCAAGATGATATATTCATATGTTTTAGCAACCACTCTAACTTTACTATGTAACTGGGTTTGGTCTTGAATTACACATATGTCAAATACTGTATCTTCAAATCCCTGCAAAAATATGAACATACAGTCCTCTTAAGACCCTAATAAATAGTGAAGTGTTAATATAACAGACTTTAGAACAATATGAGGAGACTTAAATGCTAACCCATCGCCATAAAATTATTTTGTTCTTATGATGCATGTTAAATAGAAAACATAGCCAAAAAAATTATAGAGCCCAAGATGCTTAACAGTTGTCACGTTTGTTCTGACCGTCATGTAACTTGTGGGAAGGGTTCTTCTGAAAACATGGGGCTGTGTAGGGGGAAAAAAAGCACACAGATTTAAAGAAGAAAACAAAACCAAAAAACAAAAAACCAAACCACCACCAACAAAACAAAAACCAAACCAAACAACTCAAGTTAAGGAAGAAGGCTGGTATTCTAGACCAGACAGGAACAGGAGTGAACCACTTCAGTGACAGAATGATTTGTGGGATTGGGATAAATAATTTATCTATCCTTTCAAAAGCCTTTGTAGTTTGGTTGATGCAAAATAGAAGTCGTTAGAGCAATGCAAAAAGCAGCACAGCATCATCAAAGCGATCACCTAGGAAAATGGCTTTTGTAATAACATCTGGCTATAAACATGGAAGGGAAAACTGGTTTTAAAAAAGGTTGTTGCAACAATCAAAATGCAACACATTAAGATCCTGAAGGAAAATTTTATCTTTGTAAATAGAAAAGACCAGCAACTAATGATGGCATGGAAATAAAATAATACACAAAATTAGACATAGGGCACATAAAAGGACCTACTTCTTGGGTGAGTTTGATGCCATCCAAGAACACAGTAAAAGAATTTTAGAAGTGAGAACATTGTCACATTAAATCCATTCTTGTACCTGAATTTTATATGTCGTAATACATGTTCCATGATTGATGGGTAGAACAACTTTTGTTTTGACGGCTATGTATTAGCAAACTACACACAATACTGCACACTGTGAAATACCCAGAGACATTCCTTTTACTTATGTGAATCTTCGATCCTGCATAAAAGCAGCAGTTTAAGTAGAGATGCAAGTGATATTGAATAAAAAAATTCCTCCCAAAAAATCTTATTTCACTCTTCAACTCAAAATGTGAGTTTGTGTGTGAGTTCTACGCTAATACAGAATAGAAGAGAAAAAGATCCCACAACACTTCTCAGTAACTAAATTTGCTACAGTTACAACAGCTTGCAAGGACTTCAACAAAGAACTGTTTTCTGATTTGTGTTAAACCTTGAATGACAGTATAAACAAAAGTATTTCTATGCCCAAGCCAGAGAAAAAACCCTTTTACTTTGGTTTTGTTACATCTTTTAGACATAAGACTGAGGCAAACCATGAAAGAGAAACCCTGGCCACACTGAAATCAAAGGAAGTTTCGCCACAACTCCAAGCAGGCTATAGTTCACCCATACCAGAAATATACTGCACTGGTACAATTCAATGCAATTTGAGATCAGCAACTTAGGCTAATTTAGAGATATTGATAACAGAAGAAGGTATCAATGCAGGCCACCTTACTGACTTAGCCTTAAGCTAAATTCCTCTTAGGAAAAAAGTGAATTAAAAAAGCCAAAAATCACTGCACAGGGGAGTGGGTAAATAGAAAACCAAGAAAGCAAAACCGAACTTGCAACCATCCAGAACTGCTAATATGGGTTGAAGCAAAAATATTGTCACATATAAAAGTTGAAAGAGGAAAAAGGAAGTAAAAGGTGTGCAGTATTGGTAAACCCCATGTTTTTCCAGGCTGCAAGATACGGGCCTTTAATTTTTATTTCCAGTAATAATTATTGATTAGAAGCATGATACATTCCAGTGCCTATACTTACCTTATTCCAGATACGACAATTAAATAATGAATAGAAAAGTATAATCAAAGTATCAAACAATTAGAAGAAAAAGCAAGAGCAGACTGCCAGCATGTGAATGTATTGCAATAAAGCAGAAGGGAAAATGTTAATCCTTATGTTGTACTTTAAGCACATTGTTTGGTACAGGTGTTCTCAGTGTGCTCTGCAAGCTCTCCTTGAATTCACTACTCCATTCCTCCCTAAAACAAAACAGGACAGGACAGGGGAGGAGAGCATAGACTCTATTCAAAATGACCTAAGGGAGTTTCAATGATAATCCACAAAGGAAAAACCAAAGTGTTTAAATCCTATGAAATGTCCAGCCATTGCACTGACAAATCACAATTGAAAGGCTGAAAGGACAGCTTCATAAAAACATACCTGTATAATAAAGATCGGAATGCACTTCATATCTGGAGCAGAAAAGCAAGTATGCTATTACATAATGTTCTCTGGAATTTGGTGGGTTTGTTTTTGTAAAAACATTTAGAGACTACCTGCTTCTGTTGCTTCTGTTCGTAATTGCTTCCTCGAAATCTGGTATTTGTATTAAAATAAAGGATGTCTATCCTCCCAAAATGACTGCAGTTTTACCACAGTAAGAATCTATCTATTTTGTTAGTTCAGGAAGTTACATTTATTTTAGTACGTGCTATGTAACAGCAGATGTGCATCAAGTGTGTCTGTGCAGGATATATTAGCCACATCACCCAAATAAGCCAAACAGCTGAAATAAGAAGCTACAAAGACCTTTTTGAACACGAGCAGTGTGCCCGATCTCTATGAAACTAAATCACCTGTCTGATATTACTCACACATATGGGAAAGACACAATAACCAGGCAATAGATCTTATGCGAGGCATAGTCTTAGACCTTAAAACAGTACACTCGTTTCACAACTGCTACCTACCCTACTAATGCTTTTCCCCCCTCCCTGAGTTATGCATTTAGGTATCTACAGTATATCCACAATAGAATTATGATTCAGATATTATTTCCTCAAGATGCAACAGCTCGATGGGTGGAAGAAAGGTTGGTTGGTTTGTAGTGTTTGGTGG
>VZSC01002770.1:276265-292428 GCA_013398225.1 Steatornis caripensis | reverse complement strand
GGGGGGGGGGGGGGGGGGCCCCCGGGGGGGGGGGGGGGGGGGGGGGGGGGCAGTGTTCTAATCATTGCCAGCCCTCACATCCTTTTTCAACATCTGCAACATTTGAGCTGCAAAATCCTCTACATTCACGAGCTTCTGATCTAACGTTTTTGTCAGAATTGCAATACCCCTGCACTCTTTCTAAGGTGCAATGCAAACAAGAAATCACATTAGCTGAGTTTTACATTCGTATCCAGACTACGAGAAAGTAGTTTTGAGTGACATACTGCCAAGTTTCCAAAATAATGATAACAGAGAGAAACCCAATTAAACAAATTATTACAAAGTGACGTACTTCTTGCAAAGACAAAACAGAAAGAGGGAAATCTTTAGCCCTGATGAATCCTTCCGGATTCCATCTCTGGTGTTTAAAGATGAGCAGCTTTCATTAGAACTTTTTGTCCAACTCAGCAGAAAAATGTCACCAAACACCATGCTGAAAAGTTACATCAGAAACACTGTGCAAGTGTTTCTCATCTTCTGTCTAACCTTACAGAAGTACACAGTACAAATCCAGTTTTACTTTTCAACCACAATATACCCAAGCTTGTACAGATATCTCTGCAAGTACATTTTGCTAGCAAGTAGGCTCAAGAGTAGGACATTCCTTGGAAATGAAAGCTACACAGATTTTACACTGGTTAGCTCCAAGCTTTAGGGATCATGGACAACAATATTAAGCGAATGGTGTGCTTACTGACAACTTCAGAAAAAAAATCCTAATTACAAGCCTAAGTTTCCTATGGCCACAAGAAAAACTAAGGTGATCTCAAAGACAGTGCTGCCTGCCATTATCTCAGGACCACCGTTTTAGACCTTTTTCCTCTAGTAACTAATAACAGCTGTGCTTCTGAGGTGACCAATATTAGCAAAAGTAATTGAGCAGTTCACACGATACTAAAAAAAAAAAAAAAAGGCTGAATCTCAACATGCCTGAGTATTCACCAGTGGGAAAAAAGTAAGAATACTAAAGAAACACTCCTGAGAGATAACACATTTACTTACAGTTTTTAAAATTCTGATGTGATAATTTTGTTAAATATTTTTCATATGTGAATAAATTCCAATCTCTAAGACCACAGTTTCTTTTCTACCCTATTCAGTTCTTACGGGATATGGATTTTGTCTTGTTTGGGAAACAAGGGTGGAAGGTTATAATGGTCTTTTTCAGGAAGCATGCATCTGTTTTTTAAACCTGTTCCTTCCTAAACTTGCTAAAGTTGGCCCCAAAAATGTATCAGGAAATAACTGGAGGATGAGGGGGATGGGGGAAGAAACTTTAAAGACATCTTGTCTTAATTAAATTTAAAAGTGTTACTTCTTCCTGTTCAACTGAGTCACGTATAGCTTTAGCATATCACACCTGACTGGGGGAAGGGAAGTGTCAACCCCGAGAACAGGTCCGTATTTCAGCTGCCTCCTGTAATTGGCGGCCTGGAATTAATGAAGTGGAACCAGCACATACTTGAATGCAGCACAGAATTAAACATGGCAAGCAGTATAGAAAAACATTGCTGCTTTCTTTAATAAGTCTTTCATTGATACAAAATGTGGAAAGGTAAAACAGTAAATCCAAATGCAAATTAACAAACAGATGACAGTGCCTCCAGCAGTCATTTTTACTATTTGGGTCTCTCAGCTACTAAGCTATTACCAGAACAAGCAGGTACAGTACGAATAGTTATCCTACCTAATAAACAATACCCTTTGACATTTTTAGAATTTTTGGTCTTAAAATTGTTTTAAATAATCTGTCTAAAGCCATGTGATTCATGTGGCTGTTACGAACAGTCTCAGCTGGAATCTCTCGTACACAGAATCAACATCTCAACTACTAATTCAGCTGGAAAGCCAGGGTCAGGAATGCTGTCAGCTCTATGAGAGGAATGTCATTTCTGTAACCCCCCTTCTTGATCAGCTCTGCGTTCAGCACAAGCCACCTTCCCAGAGATGAGGCCAGATATTTAGCTGCTGTATGTTAAAGAATCATCTTTGGAGGGGTATAAACTAAAAAAAATACCCAGTTATTTTTGGAGCATTTCCTTCCACTTCTTGTTAAGTAACAGCTGTTCTTACACAAATATTTCCAGTATCCTGAAAAAGTCTCAATACAATGCAAGTCACTTTTATTTTTTGGTCAAACGTTAGAGAATCTCTGCTATATATGTTTGGGATCATTTCCCTTGAATGAAGCTTCCCTTCTAAAGTTCTGAGCAAATACCTCTACCAAAATAACTTTCCTCTTCAAAAAACCCTACAAATTTCTTACACTATTCCTGTAAAGCAGTAAAGCATGCTTCCTACTTCAGCAAGGAGAATTTCAAACCAGGTGAAAAATGGTGCAAGAGGACTTAGTACGGAAGTCATATCTGGAATAAGTTTTAGAATTTGGGAGTTCCCGATTCCATGTCTTCTGTTCCAAACATTTGAGTGTTTTTTCTTTCTGAAAACCTCAGTAGAAGATTTACTTTAGCAGGAACTTAATGAGATGTCCATCACGAGCGATATCCTAACAGCTCCTCTTCTCCTAATCTGGCCTGAGTCCCTATGCCTCTGTGTCTGGGAGCCCTCAAGTATACTTCTAAACAGACTGCATACTTAAATAAAACCTTATGGGCGAAGTATGTCTAGTATCTTGTCTTTTTTCACCATTCTTTCTTCTCCCCAGTCAATTTTTGGTAATGAACAGCACTTCATTAAGCAACTCAGTCAAGATTCAGAGATATTCTTTGTGAGTAATACTTAAAAAAGGCTTCTTCAGTAAAAACACTGGGTTGGGTTTTGCTTTAACTGCTCTTACAGAGTATCTGCAAAGAAGCAGATAATTCCTTCACAAATGAAGTACATAAAAAAATCAGCAGATATTACTTCTGTAAATTTATAGCTGCATCACATAAATAGCTACCAGAACGTAAGCGTGCCAATGATTGTTGCTTACAGTGAAACTTGCACTGATTTAGAGCTTCACAGAGTTGTCGTTGATTCAGTTTTGCTATATATACACATCACTGCAAGTAGTTAATAATAATTCTACTAAAGAGAAAGAAGCCATTCAAGTATTTTACAGGTGATGCCACTCTAAATCACAAGGACAATCTTGGCTGGCTCAAACCTTTTCCGTATTAGGAAATTACAGTAACCTGAGAACAGTAAATGGTTCCTTCATCAGCTTTTATAATCCCCAGGACAAGACCTACTTTTTCCATACAGAAGTTTCCACATGGAAAAGCTATAACATTTTCGCTTTTCTGACAATTCTTTAACAGAAGAAAGATGATTGTTGCCATTAATAATTTCTTCCCACTTCCATTTCCTATTTCTCTCCCAATGGGAAATTTTAAAAGTAACTCAAAGTGAGTTAAGAAGTGGGAAGTTATGCAAGCTGTAATAAAATATAGCATAGCTTCATTACCTTGTGTAACAGTACCTACATATACCACAGGAACTGTTTTACAAAGGCTCTATCAATCCTTCCTTTCTCACTTGCATATAGGTTTGCATTTTGGAATTATCTCACACATCAGATTAAAAGAAAAAATAACACTGCTGAATGCACCAATTCTTTGCTTCTCAAACTAAGGTCACTCGGAGGAAACTAGAATATGAGAGGTTTACCCACCAAGCACTTGTATATTTAAAACTCTGTGGTCTGTTTAATGTTAAGAATTGCTTTTTAAGCTGTCCTCATCCGTATCTCTCATTTGTAGGGGTTTTTAGCCTACTTAAAACAGTGAAGAACCACAAAGAGGAAGTTATCTTTAAACAGCCCTGAAAGTGACTAGTGTGAGCAAATATATCTAGCAAGAGATACATCACTGCTTAACTAATGGATGAAAATTAATATATAGAGACTATTTATGTTGTCTGCTGAAGTAAATAAAGACCACTAGAAGACAGATGACAGATCTCATTTAATAGAAGGGAACATTCATTCTTCCTATTAACAAACACAGAAAAAGTAATGTCTCCCTCCCAGGAAACCATGGGGAAAATTGTTTTTCCTGAGGCATACCATCTTAACTTCCTGATGAGTTAGGCAAAAGCTGCCAGTTATGCATCTAATCCCATCCATGACCCTATTTTATTAGTCCTTCCCTCTCCAACTGCCACCCCCTTGCTCCATAAAAAGAAAAAAAAAATTACTCATTTTAAAAATAAAAAGTAGCAGAACGATGGACGACCAATGGCAACAAAGGGTTCCTCAGCTGTCTCTTTGGGCAGTTAGTGTATTTTGGAACTTCTGTAAATGTGAAATTAACTGCCTATTAAACATGACATTTTAAAGCCTGTATGTGG
Organism: Steatornis caripensis; assembly: GCA_013398225.1. Lineage (NCBI taxonomy): Eukaryota > Metazoa > Chordata > Aves > Caprimulgiformes > Steatornithidae > Steatornis > Steatornis caripensis. The sequence goes on along the minus strand of VZSC01002770.1, from coordinate 288,093 downwards.
AAAAGTCAAGTGAGAATTTGATGCAAGTACTGGCTAGAAAACGTGCTGGCAGGCCAACATCAGTATTCACTGTTATCTCAGCCATGCTGTAATGGCTCTTATCTTTTTTTCTTTTTTCTTCTTCTTACTATATAACAGAACACTACTGCATTGACTTCATGCAGTAAACTGATTTTAATAAATTTGAACCGAAGTACTTCCTGGGTCTGCTTTTAACTAGCTTCTTCCACAGCTATGCATCCTACATCAAAACACTGTCAACCACAGCAGGACTTGAAATTCTGCAAGCAAAGCAAGCTCAATCTCAATCACGTAATACAAGAATAATAGAATAATAGTTTCCATTTTAGTAACATTTCGTATAGTTCCTTAACTTTCTTAGTATCACTAAGGAAAAATAAGCTCATCAGCATTTATAACCAGTGAAAACAAGCCACAGAACGGGTGATACATGAAGTTCGTAAAAGAAACGTGTGTCATAACCACAAATGGTCTCATAACTCCAGATAGGCAAAAACCCAGCCTCTACATCAGTTCTTTGGCCAATTCCACACAGACACAGGCAGCAAATTCATTATCTGTAAACTGTTAAAGATTTCATGTGAGCAGAAAAGGACATAAAAAGCTGCTTATCCTGGCAAGAGGTTCTACTCCAATGACAAAAATGTATTCAAACATCAAAACACACAAGCTGCTTGAAGTTGGAGCAAATTTCACACAGCGCGCAGGAAGCCACTGTGCTATTCTAAGTGATGGTACAAAAGAAAAAAAGTCACAAAGGAGCACAATTAACATGCTTTAGATGTAGGCAAGAAACAACAGACTATGGAAACTACTCTCCCAGAAATACCACAATGCATACAATAAATAACATAAATGTATACACTATATATTCCAATACAACAATGCTCAGACAACTCTCAGCTTTATGCCCCAGAACTGACTCATTTGGCTTAATTAAGAAGCAACTATGGAGCATTCACGAAAGAGGTAAGAAAAACTTCATCCAACTACTCTGTACTACCTATAGCACTTGTAAGTACTTTCAGAACTTTACATAATGGTTAATCAGTAAATAGTTAATAGGTGTAACAATCGCTAGTGCAGACTCTCAAACACTAGTGCTTCTGCTTTCGGGATAAATCTAGCTGCACACTTTGCCCCTTTCCAAAGTCCCATCTTGTTTACATCCCACCACGTACACATCACTGCCCACCTTTCAGACCCAACAACAGATACACATTAGACAAAAATACCTGATTCAGATGTTGACAGATCCGATACAAAGATAAGCAGGTAAGTAATAACTAAGAGCACATGCTATTAAAACTTGCCACTTATCTTTTGTTAATATTTTCACATAATCAGGGTCCCTATTCTTCGGCTGAAATCAAAGGTTTCTGGAAGAAATGCCATTAACTTCACAGGAAGAAAGAATTTACTGCCAGCTTCTCCCCTCCAGCTAAGGGCTTGTATTTGTTTTATTAATTATTGCACTTCTGGAAGTCTGCAGTTAATTTCATTTACTTTCAAAGCTCTTCACTGACGTTTACAGATGAGTAACAGCTACACAAAGAGCATGAAAATTCTTTACCAAGGTTACACATTTAAGCCTCAACTATCATACGTTTTCATTTGCATGTCCCATATTTCAAAACTAAGATAAGTGAATGACAGCTCTTGAAAGATGATGTGGTCAAAAAAGGCCAACTAACACATAGCCAGTTTTTACATTTCATTGAAGAACTATCTTATAGCACAGAAGAGCAAAATAATGGAACTAGAACTTTGTGCTTAAATAGGTAATTTTTCATTCTGAAAATGCTATGGTTACTCTTTGTAATTAACAGGTTATCTACATAGCTTGCAGTTACACCAGTAGGAACATCACCTTGTTTTATGTGAATTCTTAAAAATTTTAATAATCAGTTATTTTTCCACGTAATAGTAAAACTAAATCACTATAAATTGCCTTATTTTTTCAGTAATGTGCAGCTGGTACAGAATAAACTTAATATTCAAAACACCTTCTTAATGATGCTTTATTCTACTTTATCAAATAGGTAAGTCACTTATGCTGTAATATGCTACAACATCAGGTACATGCCCTACATATATTAAAATCAAGTTTGTTCTACACACATAAGGATGACAACTCACATTTCTTTACAAAAGTAATAAAGTACAGTAAGGTAATTTGGAAGGGGAAAATCTCAAATTGTAACAGTTTTATGAGGAAATACGCAAAAATTCATAAGGTATTTTTAATCAACATGCTAAAGAAAAAACAAACTAGCGGAATATTGCCATCTTCTGAATTATATTTTTAGAAAATCAAATCAAAAGTCAGTTACATCCTCACAGTGAGTTAAAATTGAGTAGAACCATTAAGCACACAGCAGCGGATAGTTAAATGTATTGTTACCTACAGTCAAGTCCGGAAATTAAATGCTTCAGCAACTTTGACAATTCTATGCAGATATATACATTCATCACTACTTAAACATCTTAAAAAAAAATGGCATACAGTTCTAAATAGAGCAAAGGAATAACTTCAGCAGCTAAACTGCTTGCGTTCTAGGAAGGAGAACTTGAAAAAGATTGCTGTTCAGTTTCCAATTCGATCAGATGTTCACTAAAGCAGCCAGATTACTGAGATAAATCAAGTGAATCTCTCCTCCATGAAGGGATTAAGCTCTTAGTGGCAAACAAAAGTCAAAGGGCAACCTCTATGAACAGTACAATGCAAACAGATACAGCTTAAATAATATAGTCTATGTACAAACATAGCAGTTGAAAGTCTTGGCATTTCCTAAAACACAGTCAAATCTTTGCAGTATTAGTTTGAGAACATTGGTGAAAAGTATCAGCTAGGTTGTTATACAACCATTGGCCTAAGAATTAACAGATCAATTAAAAGAATAGACCTTTTAATCCAACTAATGACTGATTTAGCAGGTAAGACAGGAGAGAGTATAGAAGAAGTAAATGAAGCAATCCTCCAATATAGCAGCAGATTTGGATTTGACCCTGCAAATTTAGGATTGAGTATGAACCTTGCATGTTCACAGAAAAGTCACTGTATTTTCTACTGACTAATTTTTGTAGTTATCTAAATTTACAAGTTCAAGTAACTGTAAAGATCTCAGAAGCTACCACTGAAGCTTTTCTGTCCTCATAGAGGCAGGATGATTTTATGACAGTCAAGTGCTCAGAATAAGCTTGAAAATTCTCAGTCTAATCTTAAAATCTAGTTTTTGTAAGGCAGACTTGTAGGGTCCCATAACGGCACGTGCGTTATAGGCTCATTGCCTGTAGGTCTAACAGTGACTAAATTATCTTGCCTGTACGTTAGTCGTTGCAGCTTAAGCATCAAGCGTATTGCTCTGAGTTTTAATACTTTTTTCTGCATTTTCTCATAAGCAGAGCTGACACACTAATATCCTATTGAGAAACACATTCACACACTTGTAAACAATCACTACTTTTTTTTGTAAAATACTCTTAGAGCATTTCCAAACACTTGTTGGGCTTCTGTTTGCTGGGGACTTTTCCCCATTCCTGCTGCTTTTCACACCATGGTGTAGGAAACAGGGTATAGTTGCATAACTGAGTCAGCAGCTGTAAGCAGATACCCTTCAGCTGTTCAGACTGCATAGCTACAGTAATAATGGAATGGTAAAAGTAATAAAAAAAAAATATTTTCCCCAAGAGATAAGGGGACCTAAGGGCTACCAAATGAATTAGGAAATCAATGCTATGCAGAGATAATATTCTAAGATTACCATGGCATTGAAAGATGCCCCCAGAGAAAACTAATGAAACTTTTATGAAAAATCATGTTACACTGACACAATAAACTTTAAGATTCACCTGCTTATGTCTTCCTACACTATTCTGCACCAAAGTGACCTTGGTTAACAGCCTGCACTGGTATACACCCCCTCCAATTGCAGTCATTGGCAACGGCAGTGCAGAACACCTTTTTTTGCACTTTTTGCTTCTTAGGAAAACAAGCCAGCAAAATTATTTGCATTTTGCAGATAAGAATCTGATCAAGAGAGAGGTCAGATGGTTCACTGAAGATTACACAGAAAAAATAAGGCTCATGCTGGAACAAATACAAGCCTAGCAGACCATGCAACCTCAAATATCTGTGAAACTATCTTTTTTTTTCAACCTACACTTACTAGCCAAAAGTAGAAAGTTTCTAATAGAAAATTTTGTACAGTATTACTACTACTGACAAAATACTGATAAGATTTATAGCTATGAGACTTGTCTTTGTTTTTCTTGTTGCTAAGTCCTTGCTCAATAAGTTATTTGATAATGTTTTTTTTTAAACTGGCCTCATTTTAGCAGGAAAAACAACACAGCACAGCAAGTTTCTTCAGAAGATATAGGCAGACATAATACAGCATTTAATGAAAATCAGGCCAATGTACTGATAAAAATTACTTTAATTTCTCTTTGGCCGAAACAAGTAGTACCTCCTCCGATTTGCCTAACCAAAGGATCAAGTATTTCTGCATTTTACTTCATTGAAGTGATCACCTATAACTCTTGTAAAGCAAAAGACATAATCTGAAATAACTTTGCTTATGAGTAGGTTCTGTCTACAGTGAAAAGTGTAGTATAGGATCCCCTGTCCACATCTGTTCAGTGAATTTTATAGTCTTACATTGATCTGAACTATCATGTATGGTATAAGGCATTGTCTTATATATAAGCATGTCTTAAACTGATTTGTGACTAGGAAAATCTTGTTAACACCAGAAACATAGAAGCTCTACATTAGACTGTCTGCAGAAGCAGCAGAGGCTTCTAAAAAACCTTGCAGAACTATCTGTAATGAATAACTTCATTATAATTTAATTCAACCACCAAAAGAGATGGATGGAACAAATGCCCTCATAAGACCTATCCTACCCCTATGATGTTGCAGAGGCGTACTGGTATATTTATGTACAAACTTAATTTCCTGTTATGATTGGTCACTTCTAGAGGCATAGCCAAAATGTACCTGGCATTACAGAAATTTATGGACTTTAAAATATACAGCCATGCTAATTCAATGAAATCCTGACCCGACTTGCACTCAAGACTTTAGTAAGCACTGGACTATGTCACCATTTCAAACACTCCCAGAAGTTATTTGAAGATGAATGGGCCATCCTTTCCCTCTTCAATGGAATAGTTATAGGTAGACTATTTTAATCAAAAGTTCAACACAACTTGGAAAAACTCAACTCTCTAAAAGGCACACACAGCACATGGTTTACATGGAGCCTTCGTGGTTTTGGGTTTGTGGTTTGTTTTTTTTTTTTATAAATTCTATCTGCATGGTCCATATTATAGATTCAATATAAAATTCAGTTACCAGTGATGATGTATCAAATTTAATTTTAGAAAATGTATTGGATTATATAATATTTATCACTATAGAACTAATATCAGTTTTTATTCTGACCTCCAAATAAACCAGCCAAACTACAGTAACTCTTGTTTCTTGATACTATTTCACTACAGAAATGTAACTACATCTGCTCTGTAAATCTTCAAGCCAATCACCACACCCATTTCTTAATGGATATCCAACTTCATAGCTGTCAATAACATCTGGCTAATTTCTGTTCACAAATGCTCCCGATTTTGCCATGTTGAAAGTAAGCATACGTCTGGTTCTGTAACCCAAAAGTAATATAAACTGAATTCAAACGTCAATTGCCTTTTTCCATTATAGAGGAGTATCATAAAGAAAAGCAGCATCATTCAAGAAAATAACATTCAATTTATCAAATTACTACACTGCAATGAGATACTAACTGTAAGTGGAAAATACTGCACTGCTAACCACCACCAGCCTATAAAGTCACTGTTCTAAAGACAACATAGAATAGAAAAGATATTAAAAGAAATTAATCAAAAACTCACTTTTAGTATACTATACAGAAAATAACTGCTGTAAGCTTCAGAAGTGCCCGAGTGCAGTTCATACAGACGTGGCAAAGCAGGCTTGTAAGCATGTGCCACAAGCAGTATAATAAGCTGCTTCAGAGCTCAGTGTAAGTTGCAAGGCTCATTTGTAAGTTGCAAGCCCTCAGTTAATAACCAAGCAGTCAGACAGAACTGAACCTAACATATACTATAATTACTATCCAAACTAATTATTTTCAATCTAACACAGACTTATGTATACTACTTTTCACTGAATCAGAGAGATAAATAGAACATTATATACAGATGTCCTAAAAACAACAATTTTTTTTTATTTCTTGAAGATAAAATTCTCTTTTGTCTCACAATTTTTCAGTCAGGTAATTTGCTGTAGTTTGGAGCAAAGGATAGAGACTGAATGGATCTTTTGGATGAAACATTTCTGATTGAGAGGCAAAACCTTCATTCATTTTCTTCTCTTTTGTCATTACAGTCAAGGGAAGAAAAAGTTTGCATGACTACGGTTAATCTCACTAAAAAACACTACATCTAAGAATTGTTTCCAGTTTTGTATCACAAGTCCTCTACAGCTCCCAAGACTTTATCACAATTTAAGATTTGATCAACAATTAGAACAGATGGCAAAAGTATAAGCGATAGCTTTGCCATGTCTGAAAAGCATCCCTGGATTCTTGTAAGGGATTTCACGTCTGTCTTGCTCCACGGTTATGCATATTTTCAGTTTAGGAACAGTAATCTGAGCACACCTCACTGGGGGCAGGGTGGGGGCAATATCAGAAGAAAAATCACTTTTGTAAAAACCAACAAGTTCCCCACAAAAATCTTGCTTTACTTCCCCCTCAAAGACTGCAGAATGCCGAGAACTGCACAAAGAAAGAATCTTGAGGCAGAGGAAAAGGCATAGACAATAAAGTGAATTTATCGTATTTTTTTTCCACTCAGGCATTTCTATTTCATTTTTACTGTTTACTGTATCCTTACACAAATGTCAATCATCCTTAGCTCTGGAATTTGTGTTACCACTTTTTCCTCTACTGTTACATGACTTAACAGTACAATAACTTGTTTAGTCCAACTGCCTTTTTTAGTCAAGACCATAAATAGCAAGTGGACATGCTTCCTTTTGTTCAGACGTATCTCCTCAGTGATATCTTCAGAGAGACATCTCAGACTTGACATTAGGGAACACCTCCTCACCAAGAGGGTGGCCAAACACTGGAACAGGCTTCCTAGAGAGATGGTTGATCCCCCAAGCCTGTCAGTGTTTAAGAGGCATCTGGACAATGCCCTTAACATGCTTTAACTTGGGCAGCACTGAAATTGGTCAGGCAGTTGGATGAGATGATCATTGTATGTCCCTTCCAACTGAAGTAGTCTATTCCATTCAAAAAGGAACCCACATCAATAAGCTGAAGGAGCAGAGAAGAACAACTAGAAAAGGGAACACTAGGAAAGAATGCAAGAAGTCCTGCAGCTGTACCATGAGCTCAGAAGCACCCAGTTTATGCATTCTTGCACAAGACACACATGTCCCAACAACCTCCCTAGAGCCCGTACCTTTATTTTTTCCTTCCAGTCTCTTCTGTAGAATCTTCCCTTTGCCACAAAACACATTTCACAGACAGTATCAAGGCAAGATTCAGCTGATCTCTTATATGTTCTTCTCAAAACAAGATCCAAATGTCAAAAGTAGAAAGGAAATCTATATAACCAACTCACAGCTATAGCTGCCAAAAGGTAGACAAGATGAATCCTACCACCAAAGCACCGACCATTAAAAGACCAAGTACAGATGCTGACAGATCGTGTGTTAATGAAAACAGACAAGCATTTTCTGTTTCCTTGAAGAAATATAATTTGTATATTTTATTTATGCCTTCTATATAAATTCCATTTAAAGAATGTCTGAAAGTCTGTCCCCCTCCCCAATTTTGTCTGTAAATACTTCACCTATGTTAAACTCACTGCTGATACAGCAACAGCTTCACTAATACTGCCAGAACATAATGCTCATTCCGGTCACACTTTTATTCATTAAAAAGAACATATATTTTCTTCAACACGGTATTCAGAAGGACTGATGTTTTTCTTTTTCATTTAGTTGATAGTTTTTTAACATGCTGGTATAAATGACTATTAAGTATATAAATATATATTTATATATTAAATATATAAATTAATATTATAAACATTGCTTATTCATATACACTACTCCTTTTCTACAAAATATAAACTTAGAGACCCACTGTCAAAAACATTTGTTTTCCTAAAGCTTTATTAGTTTGCAAACGACACGATGACTGTAACCTACCTCCCTAAACTGCATTTTCCTTCACTCAGCCCAATTTCTCAGTCATTTTTCAGTCACAGACCCTACCTAAATAATGGGTATTCGTTACTCAGAAACCCTTTTCTTTTTTGTCTGTAAACAGAGCTTGTTTTATATTATATACATAGCACATTAGAACTACTAGACAATCTGAACACTGCACATCAAGAAAAAAATGCTTTTGGAACCCTTAACACATAGAGGATTGCCTAATAGTCTTGCATATGGGCAGAGTTCCCAAAGGTAGTCAAGGTATTTTTTCTTCCACGACCAATTTCTGAAAAGATAAAAAAAAGGAACCATTTCCCTGAGGTCAGTGGATTCTCTGTACTGTGGGAAAGGATGTTGTATTCAAATTATGTCTTGTACATGAATTTAAATAGGAGCAGACAAACAGATGCTAGTGAGTCACACTAAGATATTGTTATAATTTGAGTTAAACCTTAAATAAAGTTAGTTTTAACAACCATACTTCACTTTAAGGTATCTATAGACAACTTTAATTTCTAGAAACTGTGAATTCATACAAGACACCATTTTCTTAATCAATTCCCAGTTGCACAAGTATGTTTTAAGACAGTTTGGTCCATGTTTCCAAAGATTTGGCATATTTGCACAAACAGATTTGTACTGAAGATGTCCAACTTCATCACACATTTGCTACCTTCACTAGAATAATCTGTGAGACTTACTGGAACAACTGGTCAAATTCTGAAAAGCTGTTCACATAAATAAAGGGCACTTGTATTGCAACACAGGAAGTCTGACATCATTCCAGAATGCCAGAAAAAAAAGAACACAGCATAACCAGCAGTTTATACATTTTTCCAATAGAGCACTTGTAGGCCTTGTTTAATAAGAAATAGAGAATAACAAAACATAGCCTTAAGATAAATGACATTACACTACTCTAAGTAATACCCAACAGCAAACAGCGTCTTGTCTATAACAATCATATGATAGATTAATAATGGATTAAGAACAGTCGCCTTATAATGAAGTCTGAGTCCAGATGGAGCACTGACCGCCTATGCCATAGAGCAATATTAAAAAGTCATGCATAATTCAAGCATATTGTATACATCTTACTGGGGAAGCTGAAGGCCTTTTATACGATGAACATGCAACAGACGAGAGTTTATAGAAATGAAAAGACCCAGATACAATATATATTTTAATTATCTCAACTCTGATAAGCTGATGTAAAGTAATCCTCGCTAAGCTTTTCAAAGCTAGCTCGCCATACCTTAGCAATCAAATACTATTGAGTGTATAATTAAGTTTAATTAGGTCAAAGAATGTTTCAGTTATATTGACTCTCAAATACATAACAAATGTAACAGCACTAAAAGCAATCAAAATTAATAAACTCTGATCTAGCGTATGCAAATGTAGCTTAAGCCTGGGTAACTTTCTGTTTGTATTTTATATTGGGGCGTATTTTATTAACTTGCAAGTAGACAGATGAGCAGTAAGACTTCTCCAGTTCAGAATGCACTAATAAACTACCATTTTGAAGAGTTTTATTTTCAGTAGTAACAACTGTTCTATGCAACCAAAATAAATAACCCTTCTCAGGCTTTGCAGATGGAATTTTACCTTCCTTATGAAAGTGTTTTACTTGTCTAGTTCATCATGTATTTGTTGCATCTTCCTTCTCCTCAATATACAAAGAAAACAAAAGCAACTTCCCTGAGTTTACAAGAAATTTTGCATACAACTGACTACAGAGAAGAATTGCACAACATTGCTCTGTTTCTTCTTCTGAACAGGATTTTTCTTAAATAAGTATAATTTTATTCTTAAAAGTGCAAGTTTTCTATTAGGTTTTACCAGCCTTTTTTTTTTTGCTCTGGATACCTCCCGAGTTACATCTGATTTTACAGAGTTGAGACTCTTGAGGCATATGGTATCATCTACTACCGTCACAAGATTCCAACTACTTTAAAGCTAACCTTTTTGCAATAGCCATTAAAAATACATTGCTTTTAACTACCTTGCTGAGTGCTCTACATAAAAATCGGCAGATATCACCACTTTGCTTAGTACGATATGCTAACTATATTTAACAGCTCAGAAGTCTCAAAGAGCACTCGGTCTACAGATACTAAATGACTACCCTGTTTCCAAGAAAGGTGCACAACATAGCTAAAGAACTGGCTACCTGACCCCACCTGAGGAGCACAAACCCCTTCGCTCCTCCAGTACTCCATCAAGCTCAAAAGATTGCACAGATCGAAGACTCACGTTTCAAGGTCTGGTTCAGTATCAGAAAAGAACAAAAGTGGTAGCAGCAGCAGAGAGGGAAAGCACAGGCAGAAAAATCTGGAAACAGCTCAGAATTTAAGTAAGGAGAGACACAATATCTGCACAAGTGGGAATATAGAGAATTTTAGAGCTGTAGTGGGCTGTTTTAAACACAAGTACTTTGTCCTGTATGGTCTTGCAAGCTATCTCTGATTCTCTGTCCTAATTCTCCAAGCTATGAGAGGAAATCTAAAAAATCTAAAGTTTGTGTAGGCCGTATTAGTTACATAATGTCTGTAAATCAATATGCATAGGCAAATCACTTCAGAACTTATCATTTTAAGTGCACAAGCATGAAAGACACAACAGGCTGAGTTAACCGTATAGACTGAATACAAGGTAAGCCTTCCGCTGGAGGCCAACATGAACAAAAGCACGCTGGATAATATGTAATTTTTCTTTTAAATACAGACTTCAGACTGCAGTGACCTTATATATTCATGCACTCAACAGCCTTCACAGTCTGCTGGCCACATCTGTCACAAGTTATCACAAACTACTTGACATTGAGGGGATTTACAGATACCCTTCTTTAAGCTGGCAATAAAATGAGCCAAGACCAACCAGTCCATTTAATAAGCCAGTTTATCAACTCCTGAAGCATGAATGCCAGTCCAGATCACTAAACAAACACAAAGATTGTTTAACATGCTTCGGTTACCAGTCCTGAGTCAGCAAAGCTCCAACCAGCATTTCCTGTGAAAGGAAATTCTGTCTTTATGACTGATTCCCCTGGAAAAGACAGGTGTGTCTGGCAATGGTCAGTCACAAAAAAAAATTAAAAAACCAACCTATTTTTATAAAAACACTGTAGACAGGTGATGATGTAAACTGGCAGGAGACCCATATGTACCTTGCTTTCCAAGGTATGAAGCAATCCAATCTTTAAATAGTTAATGCCCTTTTTATTTGTCATCCCCATCCTTCTCCTGGACAAAGGTGGGGAACAGATGCATTTACACAAATCGGAAACTTCAGACAGAGTAGAAGATGGCCAGACCGTTCCATTGGCAAGCGCAAAGAAGAGGCATATCCCTGAAGTGATGCCTGTGCAGCAGTGTCTGCAGCATGCGATTGACAGCGCTTCCTTACATCAGCAGCTAAGTGAGCTGGAGGACCTGGAGTCATTCACCTAATTATGTAAACCAGGAAGTATGCTGCACAGGAAAGTCTAATATGCTTATTTGTTAAATACATATGCTACTTAATAGAAAATAAACAATTTTATTACAGA
>VZSC01002770.1:258357-276160 GCA_013398225.1 Steatornis caripensis | reverse complement strand
ATATGCTATTTAATAGAAAATAACCAATTTTATTACAGAGTCTGAGAGATTTATTATTTGTAAAAATTTAATCATATATAATTATCCCAGTTAGACTCCAAATTCATAACAGGGAACACATGCATTCAAATTTCAGTAGTCTTAGCCACTGCCTATAAAATAAATGCTTTCATTGAGGATATACATACAAGCAATTTGGGAAAAGCAGTACCAAGGAAATAACATTTTATAAATTGTAAGTAGTATTTAATACCTGGAAATGAAGGACATTCTATTGCTTATCGGTAAACTATGAACCTCACTTTGCTCTGTGCTTACTGTCTGTATTTCTGTGGGCCAAATTCAGAGGTAAGATCACATTAGATCACCTTCCTCTAAGAACTCACCTATTAACAGAAAGCAGTATTTAAATCTTTGGCTATTAGCCAAAACAGAAGTTATACTCATCCAAGATTTTCTACAACAGCATAACAGCTTCTACACACGAGAATTTGACATAACTGTTGTAACTATAGAAGAATAAAATACATACTCTTCACAGAAACATGAAAACAGTTGAAAACAGCATTTTCTATTCCCAGACCAGAGTCAAGTATCTAAAAAGCTATCAATCTGTCCAGAATACATAGTCAATGATCTGGAATCTTCCCTGAAGAATAACAATNATTTAAATCTTTGGCTATTAGCCAAAACAGAAGTTATACTCATCCAAGATTTTCTACAACAGCATAACAGCTTCTACACACGAGAATTTGACATAACTGTTGTAACTATAGAAGAATAAAATACATACTCTTCACAGAAACATGAAAACAGTTGAAAACAGCATTTTCTATTCCCAGACCAGAGTCGAGTATCTAAAAAGCTATCAATCTGTCCAGAATACGTAGTCAACAATCTGGAATCTTCCCTGAAGAATAACAACTCCTTCAAATTCCTTTAAAGGAATAACAATTTCTTTGAAGTCGGGCCCAACGTAAGGTCTAAAGTGATTAACTTACATTAAAGTATTAGCTAACGGACAAGGTCAGGCCACTGTGGGTTTATGATCTCCAAAATGGAGAGACTGGATTCTACTCAGTCTACTTGAAGCACCTACAAGAGCTTCCATTTGTCTGCAGTCATCCAGGCAGATGAACCCTTAAACGTAATTGCTTCTTCAAAGAACAGGTATACTTCAAAAACAAAATTAAAATCCAATCATTAAAAAAACCCACATCACTAGCTTTGACACCAGCTAATAAATAAAAAACTTTAAACAAGCAGCTTTTAATCTCTACTTTTTAACTTACTTTTTCTGTCTGTACGACACAAGAGGTCTACAGAAAAGGAAAATTGGTTCAACAGCTGACTGTAAACAAAACAGTGAAAATGATAATACGAACACTGAACAGAAGGAATGGTAAATTTTCCTACATCTGTTTTAGCTCCATGGATTTGAAATGATAAATGCAAGTGTGCCCTTCTGTCACAACTTTACATAAAAAAACAACGCTCATTACAGTTTACTGCGTAATTACACTCAGTAATGCTTTCATTCAACATCCACCAAAATCAACAGACTTTGGTCCTTAGAGCTTATTTTTCAAGTGAGCAGACACCAGTCACTAGTATTTTTTTTTTCAATAATAAAACAAGTCAATATTTTACAAAAACAATTAACAAATTCAAAAGTCAGAAACAGTCTATTTGTACGGAAAAGTATACACATTATAAATTGTGCAGTTTTTATAAAACAAGTTTTCTGATGTTGTCTGCACATCCAAAGTATGTGTGAGAGTAGCATAGCTGTATGTAATCTGCGCATCACTTCAGCAGCAACACACGTAGATCTTACAATTGTATTAATAAGGCATTACACAGTTTCATAACACCAGCATAAACCACGACTGACATAACTGAAATAAAATTTCTCATACATCCGTGCAACGAGATAAAAGGTCTGTTTTAAAGTCCTGCATTCACAATGCCCTTTTATCCTGATAATTATTTAACAATAAGAGATTTGCTGCTTTACAATAAACTGTCATTCTGACTTTTTTTCTCTTGGAAAGTTTTCGTACAAAAAATGAAAGGCAGTAACAGATCAAATTTAATATTTTAGTAATAAGCAGAACAAGTTATTCATGCTACTTAAGAAAACAATACAGCTGAAAAGATGAACAGGTTTGTTTCACAGTACCCACAACAGCCATATTTTCCTTCGAGAGGGTGGGGAGGGAAGGCAAAAAAGAAAACGAAATTACTCACACTTGTGTCCAGGCTGCAGATACTGATTGTATCTTCATCTTGAGTACTCTGTTTTCGTTTTTTCTACAAAACAAAATGAAAAGCTCAGTTTTGATGAATACTATCAACTACACCACTAGTTTGATCCTGAAACAGGTATATATAATTAAGCCATACACATACATATATGTGTATATATATAATTATTTCCTCTCATCTTTATAAACACCATGCACATGAATATAAACTCTGTTTTCACAAGTTGAAAAGCTACCTATTAGCACATTAGTAAACTAAATGCTGTTCCTTTTTCTGTTCCGTTAAAAAACTTAGTTCTAACTAAAAGCATACATAATCATTGCATATTGTAAATTGTGCTCTGGCACTGGACATGAACTTTTGTAACTAATGAGACTGCCCGGAGCAGACACTCTTATTTTGTGTGATTTTTCAAAACATACATTCAGCAATCAAGTAATATTCCCAGACAGTCAATATTACATAGTAAGGATAATAGGTGAACTGCAGGAATTAAATTAACATATATTTGGATTTGAATATCCATGTCAGTGATTGCATTCTGCTATATATTCAGGTTTTGGGTTGGAAAACAGCAGGCCCTCCCTCATGTCATTTCGTAGGTTCACCACAAGATTAATCTTCACGTCCTTCAGATAAGAAGTATGAAATTTCATTTAACAGAGCTCTGCATTTTCTACCAGGCCAGGAAGATTTAGGAAACAAGAGAAGTCACAGACTACATGATCCTTATTTATGCAGCTGTGTTGCCTTCCACTGTCAACTAGAGATAAGCATTCACACATAATAATAGCTAGGAGTTAGTTTCCAGTCTACAGAAGTCAAAGATGAGCAATTTAAAGAACAAAAAAACCCACAGAGAAGCCACACAGAGCTCCTATCTTACAAGATTATGAAAGCTTAGCTAAAAGGCAGAAGCTGCTCGTTGTGCAGGTATATTTTAAAAGTAAATTATATATAAAAACTGTATTTCCCCCACCCCAGTGCTCATACTCCTAGCTCGTCTGGAGCCTGGAAGTTCTAGTCCATCAAGCCAGTAAAACGACGATTGCATCTCCTAGGTCAAGCATATGGTTTCTGATAATTGTTTCTTTGATGAACAAAGAAAAGGAATATTTATCATAAAATGGAGAAGATTTTATTTCATGTTGTTTTAAAACTAAACTGTACGTACTGAAACTTCTTACATTTACGCGCTAGTTTTCCACAGATCTTTGACTTGTATAATCATATTTAAATATAATTTCACTATTTTTTAGGAAGTAACTTGTCTTACTTTTTTCTGACAATGATAATTTTCAGGTCAAGGACAGCTGTGTTTTAACACCATTATTATTACTCAAAAAGAGAAACTGGATCATAAATCCTCTCACCACATCACACAATGAGAAGTGTTTTATGAATGTTATGTGTTTATGAGTGTGTATGAATGTTTATGAGTGTGTATGAATGTTAACACATCTTGTTATTGTAGAAGGAAAATTACACAAAAACTGTATGTGAGCTTCTGCCTACTACATTCAAAGTGGCTATATGGGGCCAAAACATGTACAAAGCAATGTCCATGAGGACAGTCAAATCCCTCTTACTGTTCTAGTACAGATTTTTAGCAACAACTTCAAGGACACAACAGAACACAGAAATTTCTGGACCAGACCACACTTGAGCAACGAACAAAATTATCTGAAATAATACTGTTTATCCTGTAGCAGTGTTTTTCTTTTCCACAGGATAATAATCTGAATTATTACTCTAGGGTTAGCCAATGGGAATTCATGATGAAAAACACAAAACAGGGATGAGATCTGTAAAGTCAATACTTTGCCCAGAGGGTAACACTTCCGAAGATCTTAGTGAACATGCTGCAGACTATTCTTCAAATCTAATTAGACTTCTGTAGATACAAATGCATAAATCCTTTAATTTTTCTCAAAAAATTAAATATTGAATCTACTTCAGTTGACAGTGAGTCTTCACTTTGCAAACAAGAAGCTACAAAACTAAAAGGTAGCAACCATCCCACACAGCGGACACAGGTTAAGTCACAACAAAGGGTGTTTAGATTTGGAATACAGATTTCTACAAGAGAAGGGTAAATTAAAGTGGTGTATGGACTTGGTATACCCGAATCTATACTAATTGACAATTCTGGTGTACAGATGGACAGAATGTAACTGCATTCACAGCTTGGTTTATGTCTAACATCTTTAGTTATGGAAGTATAAAAATGGGATAAACCTAAGCCTCAGTCTGCAAAATATTAGAGTAAGAGTTAATTCCAAAAGAATCAATATAGTAATACAACAAAAGGTATTACTTCATCACTCAAAAAAAGAAAAAGAAAGAAAGAAAAAAAGTAAGTCAGGTGCTTGCTTAGAGTATGTGTTCCCAATACTCTATAGACAGGTCAAATTAAGAAAAAAAAATCGTCTCTAAAATAAAGACTATGCATTTTGGAACTGTAACAAATGTTTTCTATAATGGAATAGATGCAATATCATTGTTAACAGAGTGTGACAAATGACCACGCACACAACAAATAGATAACTTCTTTGTTAAATAACTGATTAGAAGACTCTTACTGGTGGTCACGTGGCTACAGAACAACACAGGAATGTGGCATTTCCAACACAGACCAACTCTAATGAAAGCAGATTGAGACTATAAATTACATAATATGAAATATAAGCGTACTAGCTAGGCTACAGGATTAAAATGAGCTTGAATGAGACAGGACATCCTGTGACTGTAAGTCACACAACAGCAGCTACGTGTGGGCTTCTGACTACTACACTCAAAGTGGCTATATGGGTCCAAAACACAGAGGAATCATGGACAGAGCAGTGTCCATGAGGACAAGATCCCTTGCTCTTGTATAAGTACCTTATACGTTATCATACTAATCAAAGGATCACTCCTCACTTTATTTCAGCTCTTTTACTTACCGAAAAAAGTGACACACAAAAATATCTACCTAACAACATGTATACTACACTATTTTTGTTATCTGGAAGTTTACAAGTATTATACTACTTACGTTCTCTGAGTTTGCCTCAGCAGCTATGCAAGACAAGTCATTTCATACAGAAATTGTTAAACAACATCAACTACTTCAGGCAAGATTAATACTTTAAATTTTCTAAGAGTTTCAAGCGCTATTATCATTGGGTGGGGGAGTGGAGGGAACACCACCGCAGAAAGGAAAAAAAAAATCCAATAGTTGGGCTACCAGATAAATTTCCTTGCCCACAATAAGTGGATTAGAAGCAAAGACTGCAGTGGATATTGTGCAGGGAGCATAAGGTGCTCATTAAATTAATTCCTGCTCTTTGTGACGATGTTTTACCCAAAGGAGTTACAATTTCTGTCTCGGTTGCCATAGCATGATGCAGCTGACCTCTGAATCTCTCATGTTCCAGAAAATTACCCCTTCAGTGTTGGTCTCCATGTTATGTTTTAAAGCACGCTGCGCATCAAGTAATACAAAATTCACTCCATTTTGATCTCAATGATTTTGTGCATATTCCTTCCACAAAATATCCTAGAAGTAGAGTGTAATAGCTTTAGGATAAACCCAGAAGAAGAGTTACATGATTAAGCATTGTATGTATCGCACACATTCGTAGTGGAATACGCTTCACTGCAAAGCCAAGGATCTTGGAAAACAAAATTATTTTATAGCACTATTACTGAAACCATTTAAGTGACATGTTAATGAAAAAGTTGAACTTCCTGAAGTAATTTAAGTAAGAAGTGCTCTGAGAGGTTCAAATATCTACTGCACTCATTGCTTGAACAACAAATAAACATCTCAAGCCAAGCCTAACCGCATCATATTTTATTACGGTAGATTTTACACACCAGCTTATACTGTCACGCAGGACTACATTAAGCCAAAAAAGACATGTGAATCTTTATTTAACATGACACCTGCACTGGCCCAGGCTTAGCACTAGGGAGAAAGGACTGATTTCTTAATTCCATTTTATTACCTTGCACATGAAGTATACCTAGTTCTTGTTAATACTTCTTACAATTATCTATGGCTGTAGCAATCACCAGTTTTGATACAATTTTGTGGGTTTTTTTGGGACTGATTGGCTTGAAGAAGCAAATGCAAAAAGGAGAAGGAAACCTCATGGTGAGTGTGCTATATTAAGATGACATACACTAATAAGTCCATGAGCATATCCATGAAACGATCTTACAGAAAATTGCAGAAGATTTAACCACAAACACATCAAGGGATAGAAAGGTTGAGGCCCTTATAAAAACCTGAGCATGCCTGAGTTACTTACACAAGTTATGGTCCTTACATGTGTAATACATAACCGCATTCTAATGTACTGCATATGCATGTTATTTTAATGGCACCATGTCCAGTTAAGAGATTGTATCAGTTTCTGTTTTCATTGCAAACCCATAAGAAAGCCCAACATATTATGGATACCATGAAACAGGGACAAAGTTTAAGACACACGACCATTAGCGTTTCTATCTTTGTTCCTGGGAAGCACATTAAAGCTATTAATATGAATACTCCTGAAATTTTAAACTGAACTATCCAATTAGAATCCACCTCTATTTTATACTCAGAGTAAAAATAATCCAGTTAAAAGGTAGTATGCTATCCTTATACTAGACACAATCACTCATCATCTCCAGTGTACATTACTCATATGAGTAATGTAATACTGCAGCATTGTATGAAATACATTAAATACAAAATACTGTGCTCACTCCCTATCAGGCTATGAGCAATAGACAAATGCCACTTGCTATCTCACTGCAGAGTATTTCTTTATTAGAATTTGTATGTACTTGAAACAAACTAAAATGAAAAATGTTATGAAGCTGTTTGCCTTACTAGGAAAAATGGACAGCTTGCAATGCTTCAATAACCCCCATTTACTGCACAATATTTGTAGACCTTAAAAAAGGTTTGCGTGTCTGCATGAAAAAAGTATTCCAGTAACAAGTATCTAGTCTGAATAGAGATGTGTCTGTGTTTGACTGACAACACAGATGCCATACATATATGTGACTATGGACTGCTAGACTGAAAAACATTTTCTATCACACTTGGTTTTTCTGTCTTTTGAAGTACCAAAAAAAAGAAAAATATGAGGATGACTAGGTGTATAACAAGTTTGGATCTTGATCCATGTTTGTGATACTGTTGCCTAAAAGGCTGTGATTACATCCCTAGTTACAGAGACAGGACACTTCCTGGTCTTAACATGGCAGGAAAGAGTTGTTCTCAATAATTATCTCATAGGAGATGAGAAAGTAAGATACCCAATTACATGTTAAAGCAGTGATTTAATTAAAGAAATTAGAGCAGTAAGACATTGTTATAGGAAGGCTGGATTAACATCCTCTCTCCATCACAGGGTTTTAGTTATCAATACCACAGATTTATATTTTACCACCTGGGAGATGAAATACAAAGATGCACAAAAATAGCTTGATAAAAACCCCATCCTGTGAGAGCAAAGGAAATGCTTTTCAGAAGAATCACTTTTAGTAAATCATCTATCCATTCTAATTGCTTAGAAGTATGCACACAGATTGGCAAAGTAAATAATACTTCAGACAACGTATTTCCAAGGGCACATAATACCCTTAAACCTTTTAAGTCATATACAGACTCATTTCAAAACAACAAAAAAACCCAACTTACTTTTTAAGCCCTTTTTTCATACAGAAATCCATGTAATAAATGAGGAACCATTCATTCTACCAAAACAGACTTTCTCCACTCCCTTAAAACAAAAAGCCCCAAATAAAGCAAAATTAAAAACCATTTAATCACTCTGTATTCCAAATTTTTTTTGTGTGAAAATATCTAAAAATCTTAAGTCTTTACAGAACATATATCTGGGCACACTTCAATACTGCTAATTGGAAGAAAGCAACTTTGTAAAAAAATTGAGTTCTATATATGATTTAAATAAACATAAGCACATAGAGGTGTGTATACACACACACACACTCTTATATATAAAAATATGTATGTGTATAAGCAAATAGATAAATACACGTATAGATCAAGTACTTCGGAAAAAAAAAAAAACAAACCACAAAAACAACCACCCCCCCACACACACCAAAACAAAACAATGCAAACTTACCACAACATGTTCTAGTACAGTTTCTTTGAACGTCCTCTTAAGATTTTGGGGGATGGAAGTACGTAAAAAATATTTAGATAAACACTGTTAAGTCTAAGTTAAAGAAATAGTTTTTCATACCAGTAATAATTCAAAGTTTCTTTAAAAGGATTTCTAGGTGGCAAAATGCAAGTTAACATCATTTTTGTGAAGTTCAATAATGAAAGCAATTGTGGACTCCCAATCCCAATTCTCATAATAGAACACCAGCACATACTGCATTCTCAAAGGAAAACATCTAAAAAGGCACGAAGAAACATATTTTATGTCTCTTATTTTATATGTGAATGATTTCCTAATTGATCACCGACTTATGAAAGTAAATTAGGTCATGAATAATGACCCAATGAATGCATTGATTCATTAACGTATAAATACTGCATTTTTGCTAATTTTGTCCTATGTACACAAGATTAATAAAAAAATAAAACCCCTAAACTAAGCAAAACCCAAAATTTCCAATAATACAGAAAAAGGAAAACCATTTAGCCAACACTTTTTTTTAATCGTTTTTACTGTTGAGGAAAAGGCAGGAAGGCATTCACTGTTCTGGGCTTTATGCTCCTCTCCAGTTCAGGGTACACTATTATCAAGGAAAACACAAAGGGCAGTATCTCTATCAGACTGATATGTGGAAGGAGGAAGAAAAGAGACCAAATACTTCACAAAGTCAAACATCATAGACCAGAAAAGTTTGAAGCCACACTCCAAAGGGCAGACTATGTCTGCATGAAAAGCAGCTCTACTACATGATTTTTGCTAATTTTAAAAAGCAATCAGTATCTCCTTAGGCAGCTGAGCGCTCGCTCTATCTACAAGGAAAGTCTGATGATGGCCTTCTGCACTAGTAATCGCAATCAGTGTTATGAGAATAAGGCAGGAACATACCATCATTTTCTTTATGGAAAATTCACAACAGTAATCCAGGCTTCCATGTGAATTTCTACTTGCACATTTTTTATACAACATTCCTTCAAAAAAATCCAGTTAGCTTAAATATTCCCTTGATATGTAAATCATTTTTATCAGCAAAATCCACATGTATATATTCAAATATACTACCAATTCTAAGCACCCTTCTAATTCTTAAATACCTAATGTGTACAGAAGCTGGTAAGTTCAAGAGAATATTCAGACGCTACAATTCTCAGCTTTTTTCCTTTGCAGCTTGCCAGTACTTCCATACCCATCCATACTATGTTGATCCCTCTCTCTAAAAACCCTGAAAAACACCACTTGCCAAAACCAAATTTATTTCTTTAATGACTCCAAAACCTCCACCTGCTATTGCTTCTGTGTTGTAAGATCTGTTTCAAGTTTTCACTGTTTCCATTTCAAATCACCTTCAAATGACCTCAAAGGTATCAAGCTCCCAGTTAGCTGTATCACAGAGTATGGAGGATTCAGAGCCCGGTGATGATGCACAAATAGTACAGGATAGATGTTAAAAGGTACACAAGATGAGAGGTAGGATGAAAGAAATGACGACAAACTGGACTAGGAGGGAAAGGGGCAATATTTTAATTCTCCAGACTAATTTCGAATGTTTCCAGAAGCTTCACAGATGACACAGCCAGAAAAAAAAGTTAAAATATTTCAGTTTGGTCTTCCTAATACAACAGGCGGAAATTCTGACTAAAAACTTCAATGTTTTACTCACCTGCTGTTATCACTCAGTTAACAAAATATGCCTTGGATCCAGCTTAAATTGAGTATAAAATTACTAGGCAAAAGATCAATAACCTCATATCTTAAAGTTAGTTGAATAATCACTACTTTAACATTTCCTGGCACAGGTGGTGGGATATACCATCACAAAGCAGACTTCAGAAGTGAACTAGAAGAGGCAGCAGTGGTGTCACATTACCCAGCTTCAAGCCAGAACGCTCACTACACTGAAACAAGAATAAGCCTCACGTAGGATTACCCATTTTCCATCTCATCATGCTGCTGCTGCACTGCCATTCAAGCGTGAGAGTCAAAATAAAAGTACGGATGCCAAAACAACCAAAACAAAACAAAGCAAAAAACCTTTGGCCTGGCTGATACAATGCACAGTTCTAGAAACAATCTGTATAGAGGGAGACCATGTCATATTAATCACAAGAGTATCTGTCTGCAATAGCCAGCTAGAAGCACCTGAATTTCCTGTTGCATACGGTGTTCCTCCTAAGTTTGGTTCAGAGCTGATCANGTCATATTAATCACAAGAGTATCTGTCTGCAATAGCCAGCTAGAAGCACCTGAATTTCCTGTTGAATACGGTGTTCCTCCTAAGTTTGGTTCGGAGCTGATCAATTACAATTTCACAAAAAAGTGACAATTCATTCCCTGTTTAAGCTCATTCAGAGAGAGATGAATCTTCTGTCATCTTTAAGTCCAGCCCTCTTTCACTTTACCATAGCCTACCACTCACCTTCATGCCAGCATCAGTATTCTTCCCTGCTTATCCTTCACTTCCAGGGCCATACCACTGACAGTTCTAAGAGCTTGCAGGTATGGGAAGACAACAGCATCTTAAAGCAAGTTTTCCCAGAACACAGTGCTCTTTTTCAGCTGAGTGATACATGCCTTTTGGGACCATAACTTCAGAAAACTGAATTCTAATACAAGGTTTTAAAGAGAAGAGAATTTGTTACCTTGCATTTTAATATCACAGTTCTTTATGTCATATTGACAAAAAGAACTTATGCTCTAAAGAGAACCAAAAAATCCTTAGTTTTATAATAAAACTGGTTTCCGTATATATTTCCGCTGCCCTCTGCTGTTCACAATACCAAAGACGTTACAGGTTTCTTTTTCTCAAGAGTGACACAAATCTAAACAAAAGCTTTATTCCTTTTGAGGGAGAAATAGGCAGAGATAACTCGATTGCACAGTTTGCACTGAGTCTGGTACAAAGCTTTGCCAGTTCCATTTCCCACTCTGCATGCTGGCAGGATCTTTCTATACTGGGGTTAGGAACAGAACTGGCTTGTTCTTGATGTCCCAAGCAAAACAAACAAATGAAAAAACAGGCTCTGATCTAAGTCTGTTACAACACAGCAGAAACTCTTAAACTCTTAAATGGACATGAGGTCATCTATGGCACTTAGACTTTGCCACTGAAACTTACGTACCTAAGCACTTCTGAGGAGTCACTGACACCTCTGCCAGACAAAATGGCAGCTCCTTTTCACCTTTCTCTAAGCAGAGAGCAAGCTTTATTTCTACAGTGCTTATTGTGATGGATTTGAGATTTTCCGGTCAATGTAATATAAAATGAACACTGAAGTGAACAATGAAATGAAAGTTATATTCAATGTGTTTAACATTAACAACAGGAAATGGGTGTGCATGTACGGGATGCTGTGAGGACAAGGATCAGCAGAGCTTTGTTTGAGGACCGGTATTTATTCTATCTTTATTTAACCCTCTTCCTTCCCGTTTTTGGAAGACAGCGCAGAGTATCAGTCACTGGAATCTAGCAGAGTTAAACATGCTGAAACTTTTTTACAGTTTACTGCAAGGTCGGAATCAAATTCAGATAAATAAGTGACATACTTTTCTTTCTTTCTCCGTAGAAGTTCTTTGTTACATGAGTGAATAGCAATCTTTATTATATGATTCTTCTCAGTCGGAACCTGAAGGCTGCTACATAAATTATGCTTTTAATTAACCCAATCGATATCTAAGGATTCTAAATTCACCTAACATATGAATAAAAACTAAGATGCAATTTAAAAGAGTCCATACACTGTTTAGATTCATCTTCTGTTCTTCTCACGAATACTTTTCAGTTGGGATCTGTCAGATCCAGTTATCTGTGCTCCCGAGTGATACAATCAGTCAGCATGCAAATAAAACCCTGGACTCCTTTGCCTTTGGCAAGCTGAGGTGATGGAAACTGCAGTTCCCAGCCTTGCATGTTTGTGTTCCAGGAGTTTATTATAGGTCTCGTCGTAAAAGCAAGAATAATCGAAGTTGGGCTATTTTAATGCTCTAACTCTACCCTTAAAGTTTCTGTGCACTTCGAGGCACAAAGGTCGTGCTCTGACTGGACAGCAATGACCTGCGCTTGCTGCAGTTGACCATTTAATCACAGCTGTTGGCCACCACTGCTGGTTCCAAAACTGCTAAATCCGTGTACGTAAGAGGTATGATTTTTTTTCTTTGAAGAAAAATCACAATTAAATTTTCTCACTTGAAAAGCAGATTCATTCAAGTGACACTTTATTAGTAGTAGTATCATATTATTTATTTTTTAAGTTGAGTTTTTGTTTGTTTTTAAGACTGTCAGGAATCCAACAGAACTTCTCATAGTAAAATAGAGCTTGGATTGCTGATGCTGTGCACAGCACTGGAACCACATAGAGCAGAATGAAACAATTTCCATAAACTAGGTCTCCATGTGGCATTCAATTGGTTTATGTTTGCATAAACTGTGGCCATCCCTTATTGTTCTAATACTCTAGTGTTAGTCTGCTTTCCCCCAGTCTCCTGCATTCAGCATTATTACGCTGCTGTACCTTTAAAACCAGACAGTTTCCTGCACAGGGCTTTTGATCTAAGCACCTTAAGTGCTCTCTTCAGCATCACACAGAATAGATGAAATGGCTGCACACAAAATTGATTTTTTCTGCAGATAAAAACAGTATTGCTTTTACTAAAATTATATGTTACTACATCTATTTTTCAGTTCAATACATAAACACACACACACAAACACTTAAAGCTCCATTTCTCAGGAAACAAGGTTCATGGGTATTGGCGGATATCTCTGTGACTCCTGATTCTTGTTGTAAACCTTACTGCCCAATTTCAACCAAAATTGACAAAGGGATAAAGACTTCAATCATTTCAGAGAAAACATATAGAACAGGAGAAGGAATATGTATGCCACTTGAAAGATCTCAATGTGAGCTCAGCAATATAAGTAGATACTAAACAATCCGTGTGATTTTACATCACAAACATGCATCTCCCTGGCGTTCCATGAAAACTACGGCTCCATGAAAACTACATCCAAAAAGACTACACCAATTTGGTGTTACGGCAGTTAGTAATCACCAGTCTCAAGCTATTTACTAAAAACTGAGAATTCAAATGCATAACACCTATTAAACTGATTTTCACTAGTTGAATAGCTCTTCATTTCTCTGACAGTCTTAAACTTTCTGAGTCCGTTGTAATTTCAATTTACCTTCCTTAATCATGATTTAAGTCAGAACTGCACAATGCATTCCAGATAACATCTTAAAAACATTCGGTGCAATAGATTTATCACAGATCATGTCTCTCTCCATTGAAAACCGTCACAGGGAGAGTAAAAGAAAATAGATCCCAATTACCAATCCAGTCTTAAGCTTCAGTATACTTCAGCCACATTCTCCACAGCAAATCCACGACACCACATCCTTCACCTGCCTCCCACTACAGGCCCCCACTTTTATCACGTTACCAAAGTATGGTTTTACTCAACACGTACGCAAATATTTTGAAATAACTTTGCTTCTTAAATAAGAGGAAGCTCTCTAGTTTTCCAATGAGTAGAAGGATGCTACAATCTGGGACTAGAGCTGCAAAGTTAAAGATCAGATTTCTGCACTTGTGACCCTAATGTGCTACTCATTCACGTATTAAGAGCCCAAAACATCCCACACAAATCATTAAGAACAACTAAAAGTGTTAAATGCTAACCACTGCAACATGTAAAACAGGTCAATGTGTAGAATGCAGCTTTCTAAATTATGCTGAAAAGTTTGAAATGACAGAGTTTAATATAATTGTATACTCTGTTCTACTGCTTAATTAACATTACAATCGGGAAGCATTTCCCCACAAAATATTTAACCTAAATCCCCCTTGCAATGAAATAAACTCACTTACTCCTGTGCTACCCTTGACAAATATAGAGAACGAGTACCAACTTTATCATTGTTCCCACACGCTCAGACAAATGTATACTTATATCTCACATCAAGTCTTATTTTTCTACAAACAACATGTGCTAAATATTTTAAGCTGTCTTCATAGGCTGCATTTTCTACAGTTGTTATCAATGTTGCTACTTTTCTATCCATTTATTTCCCAAGTGCAATGTCTAAAACTGCACTCAGTTTTCCACACTACAGACATGCTGCGCAGCAGAATCATTATGCACTGTAAATACACTGTAAATAGGATCTGTTACAGCTTTCACTTTGACAATGGATAGACTTATGCATATAGCTATAAATTTTCCCATTTAAAACCCTAGCATGAGCCAAAATCCTTATTTTCACACTAGGAGACAGAGGCAGAGATGTTTACACATCTATGATAAAAAAGCAAAGCCAAAACCATAAAACCACCATCCTGCAGCAATAAACTGCCAATACATTGAGAAAAATAAACCATCATCTATCCCATTGGGAATATGAAGAGCATATTATCTAAACTTTTAACAAATGCCGTTCCTTAAAGAAGGAAACATTCCTGCTAAGTAACATTTTGTTTTCATTAATACCCAATTTTAAATCCTGTCATGCTTGGAAACAATATCTGTGCAATTTCAACTTTCTACACCACTACACACGTAAACAATAAAAAGTAACATGACCCCAAATTTACACTTACATGAAGATGCACAAAAAAGCAACACCACACCATGAGGTACTTTATACTGTACTTAGATTTTAGGAGGTTTCTTAATCTTCAGCGTGACAATGAAAAGTCTTTGCTACAAAGGAGTCCCTATGCCTCTCCTTCAGTTTTCAGCAGGAACTCCTCCCCATGCAGTCACACAGTTTGCTCTCGCTTCCTGTCATGCAGTGTACTACAAGTGTCAGAAGTTGAGTGATATGTATTGTCACATCTATCTCTGTTGTGGTTTTTCCTCACAGACCGCTTCGAGTAATCTTTTAAACAGAAAAAAAGAGTTTTAAAAATTGCTAACAAGTGAATGGCCCTAGTATGCTAAAGACAAAAACATCATTAACGTGTTTTTAAATAATAAGTAGGTCCTTAGGGGATCTGAGACTCTGTAACTGAAACACAGCCCATCTCCTGCCTGTGCAATTCTCAGTCTTCAACTGCAGCAACAGGCTTTAAACTTGAAGGCAGACAACTATCTCCAAAGGTAGATGCCCCAGAAAATAAAACAGCTGGTAGACACTGGGTGAAACGTTTAAACATTTAGTTCACAGAAAACTTTCAGTATTTCAGAAATTAAGGGATCTGCTAAACAAGAACTCTTAAATTAAGAGAGGCATAATGACAACAACACAGCAAAAAACATTTTAGAATCAGCCCAGAATCAAGGCCCAAAGATGAGCTAGGCAGAGCACTCAAATTTTGCATGTGAGGACATGTCAAGAAGTACAAAAGTTTGATTTTTACCCCTGGTAGCTTGATGTAACTGATGAAAGAAACTCAATTTTTGCTGATCCTTCACCAATCTAGATAAACCAGACTTTATCAACTGCATGCTATGAAACCAAGTGACTCTTCATTTCGCTGAAGCTGGGAAAGCTATATACCTTAAGCATCAAGAAAGCATTCAACTTGAAGTTATCGCTGCCTTAAAAACACAAATAAGGCTGCTGCTATCAAACGACATAAGATTTCCCAGCCCACTTGAAATTCCAAAACTGCAGATCTCCTGCATGAATTCCTTGGTCACATAAACACACACACTACCAATGCGATTGAGAACTTGAGGTCAAGTAAACTTACAGGAATCAGTTCCAGACTCGTAATCCAAACTGCAAAATATAATGCTTCCTTGAGAGCTCTTATATTTGCATGCCAAATCATTCTTCAGACGAGAACAACTGAGAGAAATCAACCTGCTAATAATCAGAGTCTTCAGCAGTCTCTCTCAAACTGCCAGCTAGGTCACCAACACTGTTTAGTACATATTCTCCTTTAATGTATACTTGGTTAATTGCCTCATTTGGTCATCATATTAAGTTACATTACTTCAAAGTAAGAAAAGCTAAGTTTCATGAGGTGCTCATCTGCAAGTTATCAACATACATAACTTCACAAACATTATATGAAAATTTATATTTGCAGATGATTCATACATTCCAGTTTCAATGTGCATTTGAGCAGCCCTCTTCAAAATCTAGACCCACATAGATATCAACTTCCTTTAGCCAAAGTTAGCTAGAAAACAATACAGAATATTGACCCCAAAACATGGAATCCATAACCATCACAAGCAATTGAAACAGTGCTTTATATGGCAAGTAAAAATGAGTGATCCAAAATGGCTTTCCTACATCTTTCCTACTTCACAAACTGAATGAATTATTTTGGGCAAGTGAAACTTGTCCTCAGAAACTGGTAAAAAGGAACTATTGAGAGATATGAGATCTGGATCTTTTTTAAAGCATATATGGGCTCCAATGTAAAAAACAAGTGCAAATACAGAGAAAAGTAAAATCCTGGAATTTTTCCTCTTCTTTTCAACACACACTGCAAATACACATCAAAAAGTTTCCTGAGTGCTTACCTTGTAAAATATTTTCTATACATTTGTAAGATAGCTCATTCTTGGTCTTAGAAGACTTATTGATTAGGATATTAGAAGACTGACTATGTTCCTACTACTATTCCAAAGATTTTTTTCTTTGTTTAAGAATGAAGTAATAATTGTGTGATAAGTTCAGGCAAGTATCCATAATGGACAAAGAAACAGCTGAACATATGAGTCAACTGTTTCATTTTAGCATACCAAGAAAATACAGTTTTCAGTATAATAAACATAAGATTACCAAATTTTTGTCATACTTTCTGCATTAAAATATTTAACATTCAAACTATGTATTAGCGAAGCACAAAACCTTCTTTTACTACATTCCCTATATCAAGCTAGAACTAGACATTTCAGGACTTCAACCATTAAAACCCTGTTTTGCTAACACTACCACTAATATTAAAATATGAAATAGACAATAAGAAAATTAGATCTTATTTAAACTTTTGCACACCATTTGTACTTTGACAAGCCCTTGCTTTACCAAGTTTGAGGTAACTGCTTGACAGCCATTTAACTTGTGCTACTGTTTATTGCACAGTTCATCTACAGGGACAAAGAAAGAGTGTGTTCTGCAGCACCTTCAGAATTACACACTTTCTTGTTCTAACTTTGGTTTACAGAAACAGAGAATGAACATGCAGTATTCATGATTCAAACTAAAAAAAAATCTGGCAAGGCTTTGTCTGAGAAACTTTCCTGCCTCAGCAATCTCACTTGTAAAATAGCCAAAGCACTGGGGTGGCATAAGGTTGAAGTCTGTCAAATGTTTACAACAAGCACATGATTAGTCTTCATTCGTAGTTTCCATGTATCTCCTGCTGGCTGATCTTATCAAAACGATAGCAAAGTACAAGCA
>VZSC01002770.1:232276-251779 GCA_013398225.1 Steatornis caripensis | reverse complement strand
ACAGTAACAAGAAATAAGCAGAGACAAAATCAGCATACTCTTCAGTAATGCCTACAACCCAAATATTCTTCATTAATCAGGTAACTGCTTTTTTTATCTGGCAGTTCCTTCATAGCCATCCGCATTGTCATTATCTGAACAGTGGGACTGCTATGTACCACTGCTTTTGCAAACATATGGAAATACATCATTAAAAAAACATGTAAAGAATTTCAGTAACACAAGCCCGCCATTTACAGAACTAAGGCAGTCTAGAAAATTACTCTGCTGGTAAAAACAGAAAATGGGTGATTTTAAGGGAGCAGGAGGGGAGATAGATAAAGAAGCTGAAATCTGAAACTCAGGAGAGATGCTTTGTCTTCCTGAATTCAGAACTTTCTTATAAATAAGCCTGACTACTCTTACTATGGAAAAAATAGCACAAAAGTGTGTAACTCAAGACTGTATCATAACTGGCAAACACAGAAGCTTTAATCCTGACATCTTGTAACTGCATGTGCATGACTGTACAAACATAATCCTCATTTGATGGGATGATTTATTAAATAAAACTGTTTCCCACACTACATGGCAAAATAACACATGATTTCCATGGACACTAGGATCAGCATATTAAACTGCTGTCTCTTATGTATAAGCACCAAATAGTTGTGCTGGCGAAAGTCTTCCATCTGCATCAATGTTTTAAGGGAAGGGCGGCATGGAGATGAGAAGAAAAAGAGTAAGAGTTAATGGCAACCAGAAGAAAGAGCAAAAATAGGATTAATATCAACCTCTGTGCTAAGATCTGCACTATTCTTCTCTTCATGTACATTATTGACCTGCCTCTGAATTACTCCATCCCATCAGATACTCACATCTCTTCTTATCAAGCCCTGGACACAAATTACTCCCCATCCATATGGCATCTTTATCTTCCTAGAGGCAGTATTTGCAAAGTCTGAACTGATAAACTGCAGTGTTTTATAGAAGACTTCTGCCTCCACTCCGTAATTCCATCTCTCTGCTTTCACACTCACTAGCTTTTCTCCATTTCAATACTTTATCTGTCTCCACTGTCTCTCTCACTACATCTTTCACTGCTCTTGGCTTTCCCCATCCTGACTATCCCTCCTCGCAATTTACAGCTTCCTCCTCATTCCTTCTCCAATCCTATACCCAGTACCCTCCTTTGCTTTATTCCTTTTCTACTCCGAGTACCATAACTATCACCTAATCTCCTATGTTCTGGTTTCCCCATTACACTGTCACTCCAGTTTGCAATATTCTTGTCTCCACAGGTTCTGTGCTTCTTCCTCTAAAATTACAATTCTTACTATAAATACCTTCCCTCTAAAACAGTCTATTTGCTAGACACCTGACTACACAATCTCCTCAAAGACCAAATTAACCTGATGCCTCATGTATATGCAGGAGGAGCATATAACAGAGAGACTGCACTGCTCAGTAACTTTAAGCCTAAATCTAATCTAAACCAGGACTGTTTTTTTTAAAAAAACCCAAACAAACTAAAAACAAAAACCAAAACAAAAAAATCTAAATAAACTCCCTTCTCTCCACCAACGCTTTAACATTGCCCAAAGTTCTGGAAGTGATTGCCACCGTTATCTAAAAATGGCAGCATTGACAGAAACACATAAATGATGTAATCTTGACATGGAAATCCCCACTCAGAGAATTAAATATGATCTCCAACCATGGGGCTCAAAAGAGCTGCTCATCATGGAAAAAAATCTTCTTATGGTGAAATAAATTTCAGTAAGGAGAGGAAAAGAGAAGTGCAGAGGAGTTTCTTCGGTAAACATTTAGCATCTGGGCCTTCCTTATCTTACTTTGAGGTTTACGTTGGTGTATGTTCAAGGATGCTTTAACATGCCCACTTTATCAGCATGATACAGAGACATTTAAAACCAGTAAACGAACTGTGAAGTAAGAATAAGTAGATGAAAACAAAGTTGCAATTTGGTGCTTAACCACCTTCTTCTATTTTTTGTGACTGTTGAAATGATTCTGTATCATAGTCTGTAATACAGAAATAGCATAGATGTTTAAAAAACCCATAGCTATGACTAAGTCTGCTTCAGAGTGTTGTTTGTCATACTCAACTGTGGCACTGCTCCACTGTCAACATTAACTCAGTTCTTTTACCCAATAAGGTTTTACTGTTGTTTGAGAAAAGACATCAAAGTTAACCTTTTATCATTCACCATCTATATGAAAACCTTTGTGACTTCAAGTCTGCTCATAGGGCTTTTCAAAACACAGTTTTTCCATCCAGCAAAATAAAGTTGATACTTACACAATGCAAACATCAACAGAGATTTAACTCTCGTGTCCAGAACTCAACTGTCTTGGTTTCAGGATCTAAACAGATCAAGTGAGCAACTGATCTAGTTTCTTCCCTTGATGCAGTAGTTTATTTCAAATGATTAAGTGCAACTGTCAATTACTATGTATTCTATGAAATATAACTATAGAACTTGACATCTGTGGTAGCGTCCCGTAAGTTTCCTTAAAAACAAGGCAGCAGACAGATCTTAATTTCTACACATAAAGGAAGCATTTTGAAGATCCTTTACTCACAGCTTGAACAGAGAAAAGCAGCAACAAATAGTACCTATGCCTGTCTCCTTTTATGTTCTTTTCTCTTCGTAAAGTCTTTTACTCCCCAGTTCTCTGTTCTTTGTGTACTAGCCCACTCCACCTCTGCCACGCAACTTGAACCACTGACTTGATGCCACCACACTTACTACCATTGCGCTCTCTGAACTCGGCATCACTGTTACTCCAGCTACAACTCATACTTACAACACTCTTCCTATTATTTTCATACCTACAACATTCTGCCTCGATTACTTTTCCAGCACAGTTGAGAATTTGGAGAAATACTAGAGTAAATTTTACTTTTAAACTGGCTCAGAAATTTATAAGTAATCTACAGATTAGAGGTTGTTGGTATTTTCCTTGCATTCTTGACAATGTTGTTGTGAGGGAACCATTTTCTCAGTAATGCTGACAACCTCATCCCTGTAGTTTTGCATTGAAATGTAAGAAATATATAGTGAAAATAAAAAACTCACAGTAAACGACAGTGGATGCTCTATTTAAAATATAGAATTAGAACGCAAGAGTCAGTATCAGATATTGTGAAAAGTATTTTTCATTTTAATGAAGTTTATGATCTTATGACAAATGCAGATTAGTAAGCCTATCAAGGCCATTTACCCTTTCAGTAAAGCATTTAAGTAATGTCTTTCTACTTAAATCTTTTGTTGGAAGAAGGTCAGAGAAAACACATGTATATGCTCTCCTGAATACAAAACTGAACTCTTTAGTTAGTGTAAGTCAGACCACATTACAGGTAATGTTAATTTACTATTTATTATATCAAATGAATCTTGCAAGGTAGAAAATACCTTCCTTTGACGTAAAGGTTGCACTAACACTACAGCTTAGGTACAATACGCAGTGACGACTCCTCCACCTAGACTGTACACCAAGCTATAGTACTTACAGACATGGCAAACACATCACTGCCATTTGAAAGCTGCTGCCATCACATTAACATTTCTACAAATGGTGTAGAAGGCTTCACAGGCCATAGGGGACAGAGAGGTGACAACACGACACAAAGAATTAATCTGCAGAAGAAGTACACCTCTGAAACCTGAAGCAGACATGAATAAAAAGCTTCTGATACCACCAGCCAATATTAAGGTTCTCAGCTTCACTTGCTTTCCTTTTTCATGTACCTTTTCACTCAGTTACTGTGGGAACACACATGCTTCTGTATTTCTTTCCTCAGCCAACCAAAGAGAAATAAAACCTAGTC
This sequence comes from Steatornis caripensis, assembly GCA_013398225.1. NCBI lineage: Eukaryota > Metazoa > Chordata > Aves > Caprimulgiformes > Steatornithidae > Steatornis > Steatornis caripensis. Next base: position 247,947 of record VZSC01002770.1, on the reverse strand, counting down.
CCTTCTGCCTTGTGAGAAATCCATGTAATTTTTGTTATAATTCTCCAACTACACTGTTGCAAAATTCACATACACAAGCTTTTAATAAGTAACTTTACAAATATCTATATTAAACGAGCACTTAAAAACCAGTACACATCAGTTCAGTTTTGCTACTTTATTTTCAGATATGATTTTTTTTTTCCGTTTTAAATCATACTGTAAGTTAACCCATCTACATTAAACAATCTCCCCCACTTCTCATAATAAGTCACCCAATCTCATAAACAAAAGCTTGTTTTTTTAGAAAGCCTTTTAGGAGGTCACAAGATTTCAAGTTCCATTTTATAATGGTTTTGCCATAATTTTAGTACTTGCAGATCACGTTTTAACGACAGTTACACTGCAACAGAATGAAGCAGAAGAGAATGCTACAGAGTATGAACAAAACACCACCAAACTTACCCCTCTGAAATTCCAGCCCTTGGTAGAAGGAAACAAGGAAAAATTGTTCTGTTGCTGTTGTTTTGGCCTGCAAGATAAGACAAGGGAAAGTGTTTATATTTTCTACATCAATAGCAGAGTGACAACAGAGGGAGAAAAGAAAAAAACACAGGCTTCAGGTACCAAGACACCTTAGATTTACTTGGCTGTACTTCTGACAGGTTTCTCTCTTCAGTTTAGTTAAATGTTTTAATTCAGATTGAGTGCTAAGGGACATTGTAGCCTTGCAAGCCTTCAGAGACGCACTGACTTGATGTCTGACAACTTACTACTCATACTGATTTTCAACAAGCAGAGACAACCCTGAGCTGAACAGTGTGGGTCGACGAAGCTGCAATTATGTCATGTGATGCAAGATGGTGCAGTCTGCCAATTGTACTAGATGGGGACACTACAGAGCCTTTAATCCTAACAGTGAAGCTATGCGAAGCACCAACGTAAAGCAAGCTAGCCCTACCTTTGTGTGATGCTGAAAACTGGAGAAGCTGACTTCAGTTTTTAGTCATTCCAAAAGCTTTCCCCTACCCTATAATTATCACTGCACAATTATTTCTGAAAAGTAACCGTAACATTCTCCACATCATGCTTAATGAGTGCTTTTCACCAGTAAGATCTTAAATTACTTCACAAAGGTTGGCAAACATTGCTGAGATTTTACACATGAAGTCAGATCAAAGCTTGACTGACCTGCAAGTTGACCAAACCAACAAACAGTTTGGTGGCGGGACCTAAGTGCTAAACACACTGCAACTCACTCCAACCATGCAATTACACAGATTACAGAAGCAATCACGAATAATAACAGGAATACAAAAACTTGGTTAAAAAATAGCAAATTAAATAGATGCCTGTCACACCTCACCATCCAACAATAACAAGACAGGTGTTTTGCAGTTAAAGCACTGGACTAACACATGAAACATCTGTGAGTCATTCCTACTGCTTATAGTTCCTACAGGACTCCAACACATCGTGCTCCAGTTTCTTTTCCATAGAGTCAGGATAGTAATAGTTCTCTGCGTCTTTTTTCTGTCTTCTCTATTTTGGTACAAAGTATTTGGTGTATGGACTTTTTTTTTAATCATGTGCATTAAAACACATCATGGAGCTGTGATCACAGTAGACATTTTTAAACTCCAACATAATGCAAATAATAAACAATAACCATCACAATTGAGTCATTTTTGTGACACCAAAGGTTGAGATGTAAATCTGCTCAGTTTTTTACTCTACCAGCTAGCCAACCACAGAAAGAATATCAATATTTGAAGCATACTGATGAAGTCATTAAAAAGCACAAGGCAACATACACCACAGACTTCGGCATTAAAGACTGTCCCACTAATAAATCCTACTGCTTCAGCTTTCCAAGTTAAAATATTATGAAACTGAATTTCTAACCCAGAAGCCTCTCTGGAACTGTTAATTGCATTATTAAAAGAGAAAAATGTGATTAACTAGAACAAGTTACACAGATTATCAATTGCCCTAACAGTGTTTTGCACCCTTTTTATTCACAGATGATCTCACACTAGAAGCAGAGTTAGATTTTCCAAACAGTAGAGAGCTTTCTATGGAGTTGTGCTCCCTAGTCACTTTTCAAAAAAATTATAATGTTTAAACTTACATTTCTGTATTTTTTCTTTGATATTTTAATGCTATTCATGTGTTTATGGGTCTGTTCAGCCTGGAAAAGAGAAGGCTGAGAGGAGATCTGATCAATGCTTATAAATATCTAAAAGGTGGATGTCAAGAGGACGGGGTCAGACTCTTCTCAGTGGTGCCCAGCAACAGGACAAGGGGCAATGGGCACAAACTGGAACACAGGAAGTTCCACCTGAACATGAGGAGGAACTTCTTTACTGTGAGGGTGACAGAGCACTGGCACAGGCTGCCCAGAGAGGTTGTGGAGTCTCCTTCTCTGGAGATATTCAAAACCCGCCTGGATGCATTCCTGTGCAACCTGCTCTAGGCTAACCTGCTTTAGCAGGGGGGTTGGACTAGATGATCTCTAGAGGTCCCTTCCAACCCCTACCATTCTATGATTCTATGATTTACCGAATTTATTAAGAATTGCACTAGTTCTACTTTAATTAATCTGAATATAGGAGAAACAAAAGACATTTCAACTTGAATATATCAAGATTTATGAAAGTTTAGACAAGCTACAAAGGAAATTAAAAATTATCTCTCTCCACAATCATCCTGTAAGAAGACCTGAGAATTCTGTAATAAGCAGTAAGTTTGTTGTATCATTCATCTACACTAAACTGAAGGCCATCCACTAGAAGACTGATGACTAACCATTAGTTATCATCAATCTGTAACTTTCCCACTCACTGAAAGCATCCCACACTACACAAAACCAGCCAGTCTTTATAGAGAGCAGACAGTATTAAATCTACATTTTGCCAGTTTTCACAACAGGTATCCTCCTTCCTTACCTGATCAGCCAAGAACCTTACTTTATTTTCATGAGAATGAATCTCTATTATTCACAATGGTATGCGAACTCCTTTGTTTTTAATACTATTGTAGTGTTATTAAAGAGTTTTAAATGCAGCAGCCTAACAAAACAAGCCAGTTTTACCAAAAGGACTTAATTTAAAAGGTAGTGAAACATATTGAAGTCACCATATATTCCTCCATGACTTACTGGCCCGATCTTACAGTTACAAAGTGTAACAAAACTATTCGCAAATTATTTTTTCACAGAATCACAGAATGGTAGGAGTTGGAAGAGACCTCTGGAGATCATCTAGTCCAAACCCCCTTCATACCCCATGTGAAAGTGCTCTTCTAATGAACAGACATCAGACTGAAGCATTACACTCATTTACGGGCTACCTTAAATAAATTCTTCCAAAACTTTCATTTTTATGCATCTGTCCTGGCTATTACTTCCCTATTTTCCATTCTATCTGGGGTATTCAAAGTTCAAGTCTGGAACACAGTGCATACATAAAGTCTAACTTCTCATTACAAGCAACCTCTTCACACAGCCCATCTCAAACTTATCAAGATATTAAAACTGCGTAAGTACTGTCCTCCTATCTTACTGAAAGGCTGGCTTAGAAATCTGACTGTTCACGTAACTGAAAATTATCTAGGCAAAACATACTAATTAATTGTTTATGACCACCACTGTGAACCAGCATTTTTCAGTTGAACATACCCCTAAATAAAAATGAAGTAAAATACAAGTTCTGGTTCTCAACTGCATCTCAAGTAACAAAATATGGTTCTACCAAAAACAAGACCTCATTTACAGTTTTCAGTTTTGTCCTTCACTATCTTAAAGTTATTTTGATCTCTTGGTCTTCCCAGTGTAATGGATAAAGGACGAAAAGAATAATTTGCTAATCGAACAAGGCCCTTAGTTTCAATGTTAATGAATTATTTAGATTGCTAATGCTAGTATTGTACCCACAGTGAGTAGCGCCTTGTGATGTTAATGAGGCATTTGGAAGGTGTTTAGAGATATACCTTGTATCCAGTCATGGTAGTCATAGTGATTCAGTTGAATTGCTAAATGTCCTTAGGCAACAGCCTGTCATGTTAGGCTGTAAACTTAAGNAAAGTTGGAAGGGGATTATCGGGAAAACGAGACTGCGACTCTATAAAAGGGGGACTCAAGACCTTAAAATTTGCGGACCGTTGGTGGAGCAGGAGACTCCCCGGCCACCCAGCGCTGTTTTGCTCATTTACCTTTTCCATAAATTGTAATAGAAAGTGTGATATTTTAACTTTGTGGTCGATTTGGATATAACACCAGTAAAAGAATTAGGAGTATTGTGGATTTTTCCAAATACATTTTAAATTAACGTCTTGCACTTTTTCCTACAGGGCACTACAAATGTTACTTATGAACACTCTGTTTACAGGATAAATATTTCCTTAATTGCAGCAGCATATAAGCTAATTAAGAAACAGCCTGTATTATTAAACTATTCAAATACTAAATTGTTATTTTATATTTTAAATACAAAAACATAAAACAACAAAACTATCAAAGAATTCTATTTTTGAAATAACCAATAAATGTTACGCTTTGATAGGAGGAATACTATATCAATACATGCATTAGACCCACTAGGTTGGGAAATAAAAAAAAAATTTTACTGATCGGACCAATAGTAGAAGTCATCACTGGCATAAGTAGGTAGCAGACAGACCAAATTGAAACATTAGGTCAAAGACAGAAAGATGAGACAAATTAACAGTGATGAGCAGATCTGATATTTAGAGGCACACAAGCCTACAATAAATGACTCCAATACTATCGGTAAAGCTTTTTCACATGTCAAGAACAAGACAGGAATGGTTCCTACAACTGCACGCATTGTGACCAACACTTTTGAAATATATTGCATAGATGACCACAGACTAGATTATGGCTAAGAAAAGGAAGTACATAATGTGTGAGGGGAAAGAGAGGAGCTCCTCCCTACAATTACTTGCAACAGCAATCTCAAAGCTGTAATTTATAATACTTGACCTTTCTTACAGAATGGTCTTTTTTTCATTTAGCTAAAAGTCACCAAAAGATTTTCTCCCCAGAACTGCAGTTTTAAGAATGGAAGACTAGAGGATGGGACTATATAGGAACTCTTCAGACTGTGGGAGGGAGGGGGTGACCAAACGTGTCAGCTGAGCTCGGTTTAGAGATCCCTGTGGAAAGTTTACCTTGGAAATAAAAGCCTGAAACCAAGTCCTTCCAGTCTCAGAAAAGTGCAAGCAGAGGCCTGCCACTTGGAAAGGCAGCTGTGAAGAAGCCCAGCCTTCAGCCATGTCCTATCTGTTTGTGTGTCAAATTACTCCTCCTCCTTTCTAGTGGAAGTTTTAACTGTTTATCTTCCGTTTGATCTTTAAGCTCCAGACCTAGCAAAATAAGCCCTGGAAATTGCACCTTCACATCTTAGTAGCTCAGATGTTTCTTAGATCCCTTGAAACACTTACCAGGGAATGACTGAACTATGCTGACTTGCCTGTCTGCTACTTTCCTAGTGATCCTGCTGTTCAGTGTGGGTAATCTGGAATTTTACTGAACAAAACATTTATTACTACAGGAACTTTTGACATTGGTAATACCTCTGAGCTGTGGCTCTATGTTTAACCAAGGTGCTTCTACCACTATTTTGAAGCCTGGAGAGTAAATGGCCACTGAATTAAACACATAGTGAATTACCAGCTTAAGATTTGTAGGGTCACAAATTCCACGATCCACAAGAATAACCGAGTCCTAAGTCAGCATGAATGAAAGTTCTAGAACTTCTAGTATCCGTGAGTTAATTTATGTAGTTTATTAGGTTTACTACAATAGATCAACACCCTATGCTTCTTGTACGACAAGGCTGTATTACAAACTATCCAACAGAAAGCAAAGCTTTACAAAAGAAAACCACTTGCAGAGGTGAAGAGTGGGAAAAATGAGGAAGGGCAAATGGGTGGGTGCAGGCAAGAAAGAACAAGATAAACCATGAAATAAAAAAAACTATTACCGATAAAGAAATATTGTTGTCTTTCCCACAGCTAAGTACGTACTACGGAAGCTTGTACACAATAAAGACAAGATGTTGCCATAAACTCTAATAAAGTGGTTTAAGGATGAATGTCGGTTGGTTTCACTGTGGAGCACTGAATTAAAAACAAAGTCGCATCTCCACCCAGACTGAAGTAGGTATTATTTGTCTTACAGGATGTTTATGTTGCCCCATCTGCTGCTTGCATTCAGCAAAGAAATTCAGTATTTCATATTAAAGCAGCATTATCGTAAGTGCTTGTCTGGAAACAAAACATTGACCCTTCTTAAAATGGTTTTGCAAAAGTGATCCCTATATTTTACATTTGTTGAATTTAATAAGTACCTATCTAGCATATTCCAATTCTGCCTTGGAACTTAAAGTAAATCTTTAATTCTTTTCTTCTCATCTGTCACCAGTAGCAAGAACATTTACAGGGCACAGCAGTGAAACTGTAGAGTTTTTGCAAAGACTGAATATGACCTATAACTATTTGTCTGCGTAAAACTCGGGGTAGAACCCCGCTACGTTCCCCAGAATTTGTTGACAGTGCTAAGAAAAAGAATTAAAAGTTATAAATTAATGCTTCTGTCCTCAAGATGCGCAGGGTTTTCTGTTTAGGTTCCCTTGCATACTTTCTATGAATAGATATAATAAAAATATCTGTTGCACAAAGATATTCTTATTGAAATCTTTATTTAAACAAGTGTTGGATAACAAATTAACATGGCTTCCAAAATAAATCAGTGCAGTTTTTTTCTGCAACCTTTACTGTGCTGTAGGTTAGTTATATAATGAAAATCAGTAAGTAAAAGGAAGTGAAGGAATCTAAAGACTAAAATATGCATTGGATGTTTTAAAGTTTCTATTACAATTACTAAAAAAGTATGTTATCTGTTTTGAAGCATGATGATGGGATAAATGAAGAATTTATGGTAGTTTATATTAAGCTCACATAACTTTTACATCTTCATCTGATCCCGCAGTCTTTCTGCACATAAAATCACTGCCTACAGCAGTATTTTTTTAGATATGGATATCCAAGCTATGTGTTTTGTTTAAAATATTCAGCTCCTACATCTGTTTGGAGATAAAAGTGCATTTCACAAATCTACATGAATACTCACTCAAATAATAAAAGGAAAGCTCAAAACAGTTAGAGACAAGCTGCGCTAAGCAAAAAATCTTTTCAATCTGCAAAAATAAAGGTTGTTACTACAGCTGTGGATATTTCACAAAGATACTCTTAAATAATAAATAGTACTTACCATTCAGAATTGTTCTTTGTAATGTCATCTGCTCAACCTATCAAAAGTGTAGACTAATAAAAGCACATTTATGTTAACACACTGGGATGTTTGTGGTACTAAATTACACAACAAAAAGAAAAAAATTCCAAGTTATTTACCTGTTGAAGCCTGAGAGATGCAAGAGCATTTTTAGCTTTGAACAATATTGATTCTCTTAGATGTTTTAAGTTATGGTCAATAATCAAATAATGTTCTGTAAAAGCAGAAGAAACCCACAGTTTGACCTACTTAATTAAAAAACCAGACAACTCCACTTGGAATCCCAAATACTATTTCTCTTCAATACTAGGCCCGGGCATTTTGGCACTAAAAGGAGACTGTGGAAAATTTCATGTATTTTCCACAAGGGAAAAAACAAATCTAATACAGTAGAATTTGTCTCTGAAAAGTTTAAAGTCCATATGGAGAGTTTACTTGATACAGTTCTCTTCCTAAAGGCAAAGCATCTCAAAGATTATGTGTATGTTAGATTTACCAAGGTCCAATCCTGCAAACACGAGCTCTTCAAGCTCCCCCAGCATCTACCAATAGATAACTGGGGGGGGAAAAAAACCAAACCCAGCAGTTAGATGAGCAAAACTGGACACTTACTACCTTGAGAAAAACAAAAATATTCACCAAAGAAAAAACAGATGACTGATTTTTACTAGCTGGGCTGACTTCCTGAATACTAGCATAATCTTTATTGTCCTACTATCATGAACTGTGTGTCATAAATGCTTGAAGAAATAAAAACAGCCTTTGTGAATCTGAAAATACACAGATGAAAGCCTGCATCACTGAACCAGGTGCACATACCAGTGAGCTGTCCCACACCTACTCTTTTCCCATGCTTCCTTCAGAATGTATTTGTTTATACTATGAATCAATGCATGGCACTGTAAAATAATCCCATCACTAAAAAAAAAACCAAGCTAAAAAATACATTTTTTTCATTTCTGCATTTCATTTCCTCTAAAAATGATTAATACTTCTATGAAATAGAGAACATCTGAAGACCAAGTAAAATTCTGCATTTTTATTTTAAAATTAGATATTCCTGATGATGTAACATTTCGTCTTCTGAAGAAATACAGGCTTGATTGAAGGCTTTAAACATCATTTATTTCTTCATCTGAAACTACTGCAAGTTAATGCAATAAATCACATCTGATAAACAACACTATAAAAGCATCCCCCTTGACATATACGCACTCTGTTTGCAACTGAAATAGAAAGCCCTGGCTACTAGTTGACAGGAGGACACAGGCTTTTCTGCTGTTTGATAAAGGTATAGCTGCATTAATGCCGGGGAGGATGAGAAGAGAGTCCTGTAGTATGTTTCTGTANATAAAAGCATCCCCCTTGACACATACGCACTCTGTTTGCAACTGAAATAGAAAGCCCTGGCTACTAGTTGACAGGAGGACACAGGCTTTTCTGCTGTTTGATAAAGGTATAGCTGCATTAATGCCGGGGAGGATGAGAAGAGAGTCCTGTAGTATGTTTCTGTAACAAAATATCCCTGTTTCATGAATATTGCAAAAGCTACGATTAGGAAGATTATTCACTGGCTCACTCTGAATGTGCAGCCTAAAATTATTCCTATAGTATTCCAATAATACTAGGAAGAAGGAACGGCAATAACATGTTTGTTAATTTTTAGTCGTTACCCATCCCACTGCTATATCACAGATACATGCTGAATTCTTTACAAAGAGAACAACTCCTCATTAAAAAGAAATGTTTGCTCATCTCCACCCTACAGTCAGACATACAGATAAGATCCTCTGCTCCGTGGGAAATAAAAGATCTGATGGTAATGCTTAAATGGCTCCCATCATGAGAGCATCAGAAAAAGCAAGTCTCTGGGCAAAAATCTCACAATATTCAATGCTTGAAGAAAGAGAGTAAGTGTATTCCATTTTGTCTTCAAAATAGAACTAGGCTCTCATTGAGAGCCTAAGGCTGGGAAAGCCACTTAAGTTCAGCAAGATTAGATACATACAGGTTAGACAGAAACAAAAATGTTCACCCCAGAGAAAGCAGACAAGGGATTCTTAGCAGTTCACGAAATCCAACCAAACAGCATTTTCAGTTAGCCTGCAGAGAAGCCAACACCACCCTCAAAATAATCATTCAAGTGCCATCACATCATGTTGTTGATAAAGGAAATAAGCGTTTTCTGAAAATCCTTTTTGTTTGTATTCATACAATCTGACTCTCTTGCTGAAGGTAAACATGAAGTCCTGCGAAGCTGTGGTTCACTAACAGGCATTTAGAAAGATTAGGACTGAATAAAGAGGGCAACGCTGTTTAAAACAAGTAACATCTGGGGGCAAGTCAATCCAATAAAGGATCTTAGAACTCCTGTACTGCTATTTCCTTATGCCTTCATTTGCAACTTCATCTTTTTCTGCACTATAGCTTGTATTTCAACTGGAAAGGCAAAAAATGTAATTTTGTAACAAAAACATCAATTAGAATGGTTATGTCATTAAGCCTATAGCAAATTTAGAGGCTTTTCTATGTTGAAAAGTGAACAACTCCTGCACACCTTTTAAGAGTGCTGCATGATACTTTTCACACCTAGCTCTCAAGGATATGGCAATTAAGCCAGTCAGTCAAGGAAGGAAACCTTCTGTTATTAAATGCAATCAGTTATAGAGGATTATAACATTCAGAATACTGTTTCAATGAGATTTTTCTTGCACAAAGCAGTGTTTTACACTGAGTGACAAGAACCACTCCTGTAATTTCCATGCAGACAGACCAGAACGTCTTATCTTGAGATTGTAACAGGCCTGTCACCACCGGAGCTAATAAACTAAACTTCTCCAAGCATACGCAATCATACTCATGACTTCACTTCAGTGTGCAGTACCCACTCTCCAAAAAAGTCAAATTATAATTTCATGCCTACAATAGTTCTGCCCTGTGCCACACCTAAACGATTGCCAGCTATCATGGCAAATTCCCTTCAGCTGCTTTGTCACATATACAGTTCAGTAACTTGGACATAAAAGTCTCACCAAAGGTTCAATTCTACAGCATACTGGGACTCTGCTCAGGACACAGGCAAGTATTTCACTATGGTATAACTAAAATATGAACAACAGACCTTCTCCCACACTCTAAGCATTGCCAGTTAAGAACGAACAGAGTATTAAGAAGTTAAAGTCAGGAACTCATCAAATTATTATTGATATGAAAACCTTTCATGGGAATGAGTTTCAATATTTATATCAAGTCTGAGGAAAAACCTTAAACTTCTTCAAATAACCTTTCCCTGTTTCCAGAGCTATTTATTTAGAAGTTTAAGTACCATGAGCTGGGGTTTTTGGTTTGGGTTTTTTTTTTCCTCCTTTGGATTCTGTTTTAAAGTTAAGCACCCAATGAAACATCATTTTTCTTTTAGAGGAATATGAAACCTTGGAGAGAACACCGTCAGATCATTAGATTACCAAGATCAATATGTACAATAAACACAACTATGCTTAACAAAATATTTAGGATACTCACAGCTGAAGCATCTGCAGACAAGCAAACATTATTAGTAGTTATGTATCCAATACAGCCAGTTTTCTTTAATAAGCTGCCAGTATATTTATTTTTTTAACTCAGTTATCTTATGTGCACCAAAAGAACTACAAGAGGTCCTGAATCGAAGTTTAAAGAAATATGTGATACATACATACAAGTCATCAAGATCAAGCCATGCAAGTTTTACATTTACAAAGACATTTTCACTTGTGAGACTTTCACTTGTATTATTAGCAGATTACGCACTGCAGGAACCCAAATAAAACAAATAGTGATTTAATCTCCGTTTCATCTTCATTTCCATCAGCACAGTAACGCCTATTAAGTTGCATAAATAACTGTAAGAGCAACTACCAGCCCTCTGGGCTTAGACAACTTTTTCCTCCTCATACTTAAAGTGATCTTCGCAATTTTCTTATTCAGCTTTAACAAGTTTGTCTTGGATCTTGAAAAGAATTAGCAGTGTCCTTCTAAACATTGATTAGTTTAGTTCCCCTTGCTTGATACAAGTCATTAGGACTTTTTATTGTGGCCATAAATGCCCTGAGCTCCATAAGCAGTTTGTCTTACTCCATGACAGTAAAACTACCAAATCAAGCCCTAAAATTCTTTTAAGTTTTGAAGTTTATTCATATCATAAACACCAGACTAGTTTCCCCTTTGTTCTGTATGGAAGCAAAATAAACACAAACAAGGCAACTACATACACAAAGGCCAGCTTACAAGTACAAGGAGAGCCAGATTTAACAACAAACACTTTTAATAAATATTGCATCCTCTGACATCAGGATATTCTGTTTAATACAAACACTGATAAATTTATTCCTGCAGAAATCGGAAGAGTTTTTGAAAACAATTTATAAATAGACACCGAAGTCAACAAATACTGACCTCTACCACGTGACTTGTGATCTGGATCTTTATTGCACAGAGAGGTCAGAAGGCTATCAAGATAGTTTTATCTTCAAGAATTATGCAAACCCATTTACATAACAAATAATACTGTTAATAAAAGCTAAGTTATAATTCCTGAGCGGAAGACTTTGTACTACAGATTTGGCATTGGAAGTTTCTTTACAACCCAAAACATTCAAAACCAGTGCCAAATTTGACACCTAGTGTTTCTAACACTCTTCATTGAGGATGATACTTCAGAGCAACATATTCAAAGGCTGTACATACTCCGAAACCAAGTACTTCTTTCATAATACCTCGATTTTTATGTAGTAGAATGGCTTCCTATCAAGTAAGCAAAAAAACCCACACTTCCACTATTTCCATTATTTCTGAAGGGATATTTAACCCGAGAATCAAAAGCAAAATGCTTTTCAGCCCTTAGTTACCATGCACAGCTGGGTTCCTGTGGGAACATTTTGTGCATCAGTGTTGCCATAGTAATAACTGTAGAAACCCCTGAGTGCAACAGAGTAAAACCTGTTGAACCTTTGGATCCATTAATGCTCCATTTAAAATATCAACTCAAGACAAAAAATGTTCACTTACCTCTACTTCTGCAAGCAACAAGTTACATTTTCTAGTCTCTTGAATATAAACATGCTAACTACATTATAGTAATTTCAGCCCAAAACTATTTTGCAAGAGCATACAGAAAATTGTGATAATATAATTTTGTTACAAGTACAGAATCCTGTAATTAAAAAATAACATTATAAAAGTGATGACTCTGAAAGCACGTATTTTTTGGTTTTGTCCCAGGTCTAAAATACATTCATTAAAAAGTGCATTTATGGGTAGGAGAGATTTAGAGGCAGTTTCTTCAGAAATACATACATATATAGATATATGTATGTATAAAAAATAAAATGTATTTATATGGATGAATACACACCGTCCCTCTGCTTCTTTTTCCCTTCCAAATTAATACAATTCCTGCAAAAATATGAATTAACATGTTAAGTGAGACCAGTGGCTGAGACTGGAAATGGTGTTTTGCTGTAAAGTAGATCACTGATGGGCTGATCCGCCAAAGGAGTAAATTTTCTCGTCTCTTTCAAGCTAAGATTGTCTGTCCCACATAACGCGTGAGGGAAAGAGAGTTCCACCCTACAATGACTTGCAACAGTAATTTCAAAGCAGTCCACGTCCATTCCATGTCCTGAAAATAGGATGGCCCATATCCTTCTTACTTTACCTTATTTATGAGATTTGTTACCAATTACCTTAATTAATACAAGTATTTAGTTGCTTTCCTTCTTCAGTCTCTGCCTGAAGTACAATGCCAGAGCAGCAAGTGCAGTAATTAACTATGTTATTTTGTTTGCCTCATAGCATGCATTCGCACTGTACGTTTCAGATGTTTTGGTGTATGTTGGTATAGGCAGAAGACACTCAGACCAAAATTTCAGGCCTATGATTCCAGATTACCTGTTTTAAGATGCCTCCCAAAATAAATGCAATGAAAGTGTTTAAAGGTCAAAAAGCAGCCATGTGTGAAAGCTGCAAGCAGAAAAATCTTGTAACATCACTTGTACACACCATCAAGGAAAAATTACTGCTAATAAGCATCCAATACTTCTTTACATTATTAAGTGTATTTCTGCTGTAGAAAATAAAAAAAGAGCCGACATAATTATGTTAATATTATCAATACTGCTAACATGACACTGCTGTAACTTGCTCTTCCAAAAAACATGAACAAAAATCCATTTAATTCTATGTGTTTGTGCCATAGATACCAAAACTTGCCTATCCAAGCACATTTAAAAAAAAAAGTCTAACACAGAACTGACATTACCTACTGAAAAGATTGTTAGAAAGCCCTATGAAATAAATACAGCTGTATATGAAAGTTTAAAGTTTCTCCACAGTTATTTGTGAAACCATAAGGAATATAGTTTGCTCCAGTAACTCATGTCAGAAAATTCTTTAACGTAAGTTTGCTACAGATTATTTGCTTTCAGATAAACAAACATTTTTTGGCTATTTGCCCTTGCAGATCTTGACATAGTCTCATCACATAAGCTAGTCAGTATCTTTTTTTTTCCCTCCAAGAAAATACTCCATGATTTCTAGCAACTTTGTAATATATGGTAGAAGATTCACTTTGACATGCAGAAACTACTAGTTTTAGACTCTTTAGTTATCATCTCTTGTTACACAGCTGAATGTTAGCAGATTTCAATTGCACACCATTTCATTCCATATTTTCATCAGGTTTTTGTTTTTTTTCCAAGACATTCACTGCTATTATTATTCCTATGAAACTTTTTTTAATGCCATGCCTTTAAATTAGCACACGTTTATCTTTGTTCTTACTCTTGTTGATAGCTAATATATTTGAGTTTCAAAGAGGTATATTACTCGGGTTTAGGAAGTAGACATACACTGCAGTATTTCATTATAAAAACTGAAAAGCTTGCTATTTACAAAAATAAGAGAACAGGCTTTTTCTGTCTGGATACAGAAAGCACAGAACACAAGGACAATATTCCTACATACTACCCCAGCTGAAATAGAGTCATAAACCACAAGGGAAGAAATCAAACAGATGTTGATTTGAATAATGATGACGCACAATTATTTAGTTTCCTTTATGATCATTGATACCAGAACTACTGCTGGTAGCCATCAGAGTGAGAGGAACATAAGGTAAATGGTCCTACTTCTTTTGAATACGTAAAGTATGTCTCCGAAGCCAAGCTGTTGGATATTTTCCAATCATTTACACTGTATCTATTGATTAATAAAACAGCATCTTGCTTTCTGTACAGCACTTTTTATGCCCAAATGCATCAAAAATGCTGTTCTATGATTCTAAGTAAAACTGCTAAGAAAAGAGTTCAGTTCATCCAATAATCAACTATTTAATGATGCTACAAGATTTATTGACAGCACTATTTGTCTAATAGCCCTATGGGCAGATATCCCAACACTGACAACTTCAAACTGAGAAAGAACAGGTATGCTGAGATGTGATGAGCCAATTGTCTGGGAGAAGCAATGAAGAACACACAGAGCTCACCAGCCTTGCAAGTCTGTGGCTCCAGTATGGGCCCTTTGTTAAAGGTAGAGACTAACGATAAGAAGCCGCTTTCTCATTCCTAAGAGAATAAGGCAGCACCTTAAGCGAAGCAGCAGCCACATCCTATGTAGGGCATGTGACTTCATGATCTCAACCAGAATGTAAAGAACAGAGATATAGCACTGAGCAGGCATGGTAACAGCTGAGGCATCATCTTCTTGCAAGCAGGCACCACCTCTTAGCCCCGTACACTCACTCAAACAGACTCTGCAAGGGACAGATGTGATGAAGATTGGTTTCCTGTGGAAGCAGGCCCTGTGTTCTGTCCCACACCTCAGCACACTCTTTGTCCCTCACTACCTCTCTGACACTCTTGCCATGAAAAGGCTGTGGTTAGTTCAGAACAACACATCTGCTGGTAGGCTCCTGCTAAAAGAACATGGCTACGCTCTGACAGCCTTCCTCACAATGGTGGTACTAATTGGGGTGTCTCACCTCCACCCACACACAATTATTTTAAAACTTAAGTTTATCTTTATTACCTCTGATATTTTTAATATCTTTTAAAAAATGAAACTCAGTAATGGGTTGAAAAGTTACTGGCAAGAGACAGCACGATCATATGCCATTTCCTGAGGAAACCACACTCTCTTTAAACTACACGCATATAACTTTCTGCAAATCTGACTTTTCTAGGTACCTTGACAAGCAAAGTAAATGGTTTCATAACTTTCAGCTACCACTCCTCCTTATGTCCTACTGAGAAACATGGTGAGTTTGGGTTGGTTGGTTTTTTAAACTCAAAATGTGTCATAGCTTTTCTTCAAGTAAATCTATGGAAAGGTGAAAAAA
>VZSC01002770.1:217946-231999 GCA_013398225.1 Steatornis caripensis | reverse complement strand
GGAGGGCAGCAGAGTGCAATGATTTTTCCCAAAGTTCATAAAATCAGTTGGCTGCTCTCAAGACAGAAACATTTTAAATTACTAGCAAGTGAAAAATATTTAACATTAAACCTAAATCACAAAGAAATATATATTAACAGTGATAAATAAACAAAGAGCTTTAAGATGATCATTCTAAACTCAACTGTAAGAAGTGCAGAAAATAAAAACTACATTATTTAAGTTGTCTTTAAATGGAAGTCTGATCAAAACAGTTACATCTTTGCTCTAGCAGAATGTAAACAGTCGCAGTACACTTGTGATGAATGAGTTCTACTGTGAGCAAAAGCCTCACCAAACAAAAATTTGCCCTATAGTGCAATTGAGATTTAACTGATTGCTACAATGATATTAACGCATTAAATCACCGTAGAAGACATTTATTGCAGGATATCGTGAATATAAATCTTTGCACACCAGATTGCATCTAATAGTAGAGATAATAAAAAGTGGGTACTATGACACCTTTATAACAGCTTCACACAAAACCCCTTCCATTCTAACAGAAATCAGAGTGTATGAGTCACTGTGTAAAGAACCTGAAATCCTAGATATTTGACTTGCAAATAAATACAGATACACTGAATAGCGGAGTTCATTTTCCTACACTAATTATTACTGCCACCCAAGGAAATTCGTGTGCTTTGTTAAAATTTCCACTTTATGAAGTTCGTAACAAAGCAAGACAACCAGGCATCGATACTGATCCCAAATTTTGCTCTGTACCACCAAAGTTTTGCTTACCTGAGCTATTTCTAAAATGCTAGATTAGACTGAGAAAAAGGGTTAGCAGTTTCCTCAGGGGAAACTCAGCTTGTTGTTTCATCAGACATCCTAAATCAGCTGTGATCTGATGATGGATGAGACAGTTCCTGGGACTAACAATATCTTGGCAAAAGAGATAGCCACAGATTCCTTGTTGAGCAAAAAAAACCCCTATTGGATCACTGATTAAAACAGCTTGAGTTGAAACAGGCAAGAAAATAATATTCAAGATCTTCATTGGAACTTGATAACACAAAGCCATTTCCTTTAAATAAGGACACCAGCCATTCAGAATCCAAAACAAGGGGGTTTTGCCAGTTCTAGAGTTCTCTGTCAATCTTCCTACCTGCCCTTTGTGGCAATTTTGTGTTTCTATATGTAAAACTCAGTTGCTGAAAGGCTCAAGGCAGAAGCATAGTAGGAGAAAAACATTATCATGTCCTGTATGTACTGTTCATAAGGAAAACAAACAGAACAGTCATGGACACTGTTCCTCTGGGAGGCAGGGACAGCTGTTTTGGTTGCATGAAGTTGCCACATTAATCAAGAAATAAGAAACCATTATTCTGTTTATGATAACAAAATTACTGTATACAGTTTTTGTAAACTGCAGTGTACGGAGTAAGGGAAAATTTGACAGTCATCTTGCTGTAAACAAGATATTTGGGAGCTGTAAAAAAAAGACATGAGATATGGTAGTGGTGCTCTACCCTAACTCCTGAAGTTGGCAGGAGGAAACTGTGCTAAGCACACGTACAGACCTGGAGGACACTGCTGGTCAAAAAAGTCCAGTCTTACAGGGACAGCATGCATACACACTGTGAGCAAAACCATACAGGAATAACCTTCAAAGAGGAAAAGAAGAAACGGTTCAGATGCTAGAAGAATTTACCTTTTCAGTATCTTGATACAGATACTAAAAAAACTACCACGAAAACAAGTACTGTATTAAGTCCTCCAAAACAAAGGACAAACACCAGTGAGAGAAGTTTGCCTAAACCTTAAATGGAATTAAAACATTACACATTTTTTAAATTAAATAC
Source organism: Steatornis caripensis (assembly GCA_013398225.1). Taxonomy (NCBI): domain Eukaryota; kingdom Metazoa; phylum Chordata; class Aves; order Caprimulgiformes; family Steatornithidae; genus Steatornis; species Steatornis caripensis. The sequence continues at coordinate 230,152 of VZSC01002770.1, read as the reverse complement.
CCTATGTAGTCACTCACAGTCACTACAGAAATACAATAAACATCTATTCACATACGGTTGTTAAATGCAGCCCCCTGCTGCGCAAAGTATAAAACCTGTAATGCAGTTAGCTTTCTGTCACTGTGCTCTATGACCATCCCATAAATTATTGCGTACTCTCTCATTTACACAGAAAATCCTGATGGCAAGTGACAGCAAAAGAAATCCAATTTCCTCACCACTCTCCTACTCCAGTAAATGGAAAATGAATAGATCCTGAAGGGACAGGTATTAAGCAGCCTATCCATTGAATACATATGAGAAGTTTCCCTTTAAATTCCACACTCCCTGTGTTTAATCTTTTTTTTTTTTAAATCAAGCTGTAAACGGTAAATGCAAACATATTATATATATATATATACATACACACACACACTTAATACGTCCTTCAAAGATGATGAAATACAAACCAGAATGAGGAAAAGTTCATGATTCATTTCAAACCTCTGTTGAAATGAAATGCTAAAGAATCAATTTACTCTGTTACAGAATACGTGACCAGGCAAATGTTGGTTTGTGCCAGATGAGTTGCAGATTAAATAAGAAACTATAAGGAAGGAAAACTACTTTTAATCACAGAATATAAAGAGAATGAAAAGGAACTATTATTAAATCTCCGGATTAGCCATATGATGCCCAAAAAATTTTAGATAGCTTTATCTCCTACAAGAATTGATCAGGAAGCTGGTATAAAACAGGCAATACTGTTGATTAACTGGAGCATCACAGAAGTTTCAACAGATCATGTTCTGACAGATTGGAAGGCAAGGGTTGGAGTTCGTTATCATTCTCTGATTTCAGCAGTAATGAGCAAGCAGTAATGAGCAGACAAATAAAAGTCAATGTTTAGTGATAAACTAACTTAGCCTCCTAAATCCTAATTTTTTTCCTGCTTCCTTCTTCATTTGTTTTTAGATTGGTGGGAATTTCCCATTATATTCTGTTTCATTATGAAGTGCTCCCATGACACCACAGGGGAGAAATGAAAAAGTTCCTTAGGTCAGTTGTCCGTCCAGAAAGAGGAGGATAACTGGGGGAAGGAATAAAAACCTTAAGAAATTTGATAGATGGGACATAAAGGGTGCTATATACAAGGGTACTATAAAAGCATATCATCACTTTCCCTGTCTGTTTGATAGAAATCACATTGATTTGTAGCTGACTTACTGTGACTTCGCTTACTGCCTTAAGTTAGACAAATAAGAGATATGACTGAGGGAAACATGCCTACGCAGGCCCAGTTGTGACTTGACAGGTCTTCTGAGTTCTGCTGTAATAATAAATAATACAATATAAAGCTTCAGATGTGAATATATCTAATGAAATTGTTATAACAGCATATTAAAGACATCTCCCTTTTTTAAAATTTGAGTTAATTTTTTTTTTAAACCTATCTGGTCACATATAACCTGCATTTTAATCTGTAGATTATAAACACATTATATAGCTTTCAACATAGAGCCATGATTATTTTACTGTTCTGTATGGAGTAGGGTGGGAGAGATGCCAAGAAAGAAAAATTGAGAGCTCCTGCTTTTTGGTGTAATTTTCCATGCTAAATGAGAGTCTTTGAAACAAAAATCTCCACACTCAGAAGTATAGTACTAATCGTACTCACTTTTTCAAATACGGGTTTAGAATCCGTTTTTACAATGAAGACAGAACTAACTGGACAGCTAGTGAAATATAGTTAGCTTCTCACCTTCACACCACTGAGTGCAAAACATGACAAAGAAGACACTGACGCAGCAAGAAGCAGAGTACCTCTATTCCTGCTGATAGAGCAGGTTAATTTTTCTGAATTTTAACTTATGCTTCTTACAATGATACTGAAGTTCAAACTCAGGGAAAAGAGCATGTTCATTAAGAAAAAGTTAGCAGCATGTTACTTCCCAATGAATTTATAAGACCATCATTTTTTTTAAAAAAGTCTCGTTATGAAAAAGCAAACTTGAAGCCAGTTATCTAAGTATTTAGCATCAGAAATATAAAATAAAATCCACAGAGAATAAGTACAGTCAGATCTCACTGCTTCCTATGCATACCCAAATCGTTACGTATTACCAGCAGTCTTGAACATGGATGCCTACATTCAGACATATGTTAAGCATATGCGTGTGTGTACATTTAGGTATACACATCTAACAAATATAAGTGGACATTCTGAAGCATCTGCAGGTATTTTTCAATACTTTGCAGTGCTCTTAGTCATGTGTTCTTACTGAGTTTGTGTTCACAATTACCTTAATACAAGCTATTACTATTAGCCCGGGTTGTGTCTTCCACGTCAGAAGAAACAAATCTACAGATTTAGCTGAGGATTTCCTTGTGTAGTTTTAAGGCAATGTAATGACACCTTACTACAGAAAAACCATCTTTCCTATCTGAGAGATTTGCAGGTGACCAAACTTATTCAGCGTGAGAGACATATATTCAAATCACCCTCTCTTACAATACTTATCTATAGACATTTTCATGGCCCATAGGAAAACACACTTAAATTAACCACTTCACATATTCTCCAGCCTCCACCCCCCGTAAAAGAAAGACCAAATTAAAAAACAGCCTTTTGTTTCTGATGTTCTGTTTCCAAACACTACAATGTTTGAACGCTCCCATAGAAACGTTTGCTTTTCTTGAAAGCTTTATCAACAGCTCCCTCTACAGTCAGAAAATTAACTGAAAATATATAATCACTTACTATTGGGGTGGTGTCTTATTACTACTATTAGGGTATTAATCATAAGCGCAACTGTACTACATGCTGAACAAGCGTATAAAATAATAACAGACTGTTTGTAAGAACATATACTAGAGTTCGTGAAAACGAAACATGGCCAAGGACAAGAATCTCTAAAAGAGAAGCACGGTAAGCATACAGGGAACAGATAGAAATAGTGGATAACTGGGATTTTCTTTTTACATTTAAAAATAAGAGTCACAGACACTTCATATAGGCATGTGCATGTATATCCACTCAAAGAATATATCTGAAAGTGGTTAGCAGAAATTCACACTATTCTACATTTATATGTATTTTATTGCAATTTACTTTGAGGGCTTTTTGTTTGTTTGTTTAATTTTGAAGTTGTTTAGTGGATTTAAGTTAAGAGTTCTGGCTTTTGCTAAATCAGCCTAAAAGTAAAACATACTCCACCTACACATGGAATGCAACAAAACCTGGTATGCTTCACTGAACATGGGTGCCTTTATTGAACAGTGAAAGGTACTGGTTGAGGAATTTAAATCCATGTTAGCTGAGCAGAGATTTTGCTAGAGCTCATCAGCCAAACACTGCTTAAAAACAAAATCAAGAAGTATTTAACCGATTCCTAAGTACAGATAATAAAAACCAAAACAAAAACAAAAACCCACCATGAGGCTGAGGAAATCATAACAGCTAAATTTAAATCAAATAACTTTTGCCTTTGTGGACAACTTGTTCCATTCCAGTTAAAGAAGCAGGAGAAAATCCCCATGGTCAAAAAGGTGACGGTGCTAATATACCTATAATGAAGCCTATAGCATAGATAATAGCTACAAAAGCCTGGAAAACTTTAATTACCATAGAAATAGTGTGTTTTGAAACACATTAGCAGACTTAACTACTTTAAGTGGTAAGCAGCTGCCCACAATGAGTAAGGGTCCCTGGAGGGCTAATTGCTCTTGAAGTATTGACAGCAGTTAATTGAGATAGGGCCGATGAGCTGTACAGGCAGAAAGAACAGTCAACTTCACATATAAGTACTACCAGTATCATCTGTTTAATGTCATAGCCTGCAGCCTCTCTAAACAGAAATAGGAAAAACCTTGCCTCATTCCTCTGTTAGCTTGCTCAAAAGACTTAATTGCTCAGATGTCGTAATACTATACTTAATATTAAGATCAAACCTATTTGAGGGAGATCTTTAAATAACAGCGGTTTTCCTACAAAATGTATAGTATGTGCACCAAATACGGTGATGTGCTAAAGCAGCTGTAATGGTGGGGAGCTTGGGGGATGATTTTTGGGGATATTGATAATGAGTAACCCACCAACTCTGATTAAAAGTTCTTCTACTACAACACATAAGATCTTCTCTATATATTAAATGCTTATTTATGATTCAATTATCACATGGTTGTATACTTAATTTAGCCAGAGTTAAATATTTTTGGTAGAGAAATGGAAATTAAGGTAATTAAGACAACCGAAAAATATTATAACTCTCTTATCACTGTTAATTTGCTATTGCCACAAGTTATTTTTACCATTATTGAAATAGCAAAGGAAATATTTTCCTTTACTTTGCTTGTTAACATGTTTCATATTTTGCAAATAGAAATTTTCACTATTTTTGCAATTTCTGTGTTTTTTCATAAGGTAAGAGAAGGAAAAGAAAATGTGACAAGATGCAGTACACCTGAATGAAAAGATAAGGCTCTATAGCATGGAAAAAAAAAAAACAAAACAGATGACAAATTTCACCCTTGTTCTAAACTACGCAAATTCATTTATTCTATGTTTGCAAGATTACACTGAAGGAGAAGTTCTCACCTGCTATAACCACAACTTCAACTTGCAAATGACCAAAACATGAGTTAGGGCTACTGATGTCCCCTTCCACAGTGTATCAGTTATTTATATTGGTGATACAAGTCTAATCACCATGCCTGTGTTATTTATCACCCATTCAGCATGCACTTCTCATCCACAGAGGTGACAAAAAAATTTTTTAAAAAAAGTTAACATGCCAAACTGAGAAAGCCTGGTTCTTTAGCTAAAGCTATACAGACTCAGTTTCTTGGTTCTAGTGATTCCTATTCCAGCCAAGAGTGACTGTCACAAAAAGTCCAAAGCAACATTCATTTTTATTAAATATCTCTTCTAGATTTCACTAATACGCCCCATCAGGAAGAAAGGAAGAGATTTCTAATGATAGGTGGACTGATTGATATAGTGAAGGAGTATAAAAATGTAAGTAACTAAAAATTATAGGTTTTAAACATTCTTCAGCTCTTTAAAACTACATATATTTCACTCACTCTATACACTCTGTGAACATTCCATTTACTTGTACATGAGTAGAAAAGCCATGTCACTAGCCTGTTCACTAATATGCATTTATACAAAATACCATTGAGGGCAGCCTAACGAGGGTATTTCCTTTTACTCAGATAAAAAATTTTTTACATTGAACTGGAACCGATCAGGTATTTCAGAAATGTTTGTTCTAACTCCCTAGGCTAACAGCCTTAATACAAAAGGGGACAGTAACAGTGAAAAAGCAGGTGGAATACAACAGAGTCATAACCAAGCATGTAGCACATGCCTCAAGAGATGTAAAACCAACAGAAATTATTTAAGTATGACCTAGAGCCAATATAATCACATGTACAAAATGCAGACAACAGCTTTATCCAGGAACCTAGGGACTGATCATCTTTCACTAAAAAAGAAGAAATAAAGCCCCTGAAAAAAAAACAAACACCTAAATATTACCTACAAACAGCAGCCTTAGGTCAGTGAAATGGCTTTGAAACAAGCAATCAGTAACTCACCTCTGCCTACATCTCGTTATGCAGTGCCAGAATAAAGTAAAGGGCAGGGGTGCAGGGAAGGAGAAGAACCAGAAACCTGAGTGACACCAGGGAGTTCAACCCCAAGAGCAACATGTTCCCCAGCCTGGCTGAAAAAACAGCCTCTCGGTTTCGGATCAAGCCTGCCATCTTGTGGGATTCAGGCCAGCACGCAGCTGAACGCTTTGCTTGCTTTCTTAAGGCAGCAATCAAGTGCGGTTTTATCCCATCCAGGATGGGGAAATGCAATCCACACCAAGTTTTGCAAGACATGATGATTAAACGTATGTTTAAACTTGCATTTGCCTCTGGGGCATACTTTCTTCAGTTACAAAGCCCATTTCATGTGTGCATGAGACTTGAGTCAGCAGTTGGCGACTGCTCTCGCTTTAACCATTTCAGCACTTTCTCATCTCACTGTTTCTGGGTGTGCTATAAAAACTGATAGGAGTTATCCTCTCCACGTTCTACGTCGCTCTCCTGGATCTTCACCCACTTCCTTTAAGTGACTAGCTCTCAGGCTGCAAGTCCCAATGCAAATAATTCCTTCATAACAATATTCAATTTTACTATTCCTTTAATGGGCATATAAGTACATTAAATAAACTAGTAAAGTTAGGTAAAATAGATGTGATTTTTTAAAAAAAATCTATTTTGTAAATATTTATTTGCTTTATTAACATAGTCTGTCAGTTAGGTTATGCTAACTATCCTGAATATTCTTCAGCTTTCCCAGAAGAGTATTTCCTGGCTTTGCAAACAAGATTAATCTTATCTAGCTGTCTAAAGTGTTAATCTGCAGTTTATGTGACACCCTTTTTGCAGACACTGTAACCTTGTATTCTCCAAACACATATGTGCCTTTTGTAATCACAAACATCTGCAGTTAAACTGCACTTGACTAGAGCCATTTTAATTCAGTTCTTCAGGATGACTCATTTCTACTGATTGAACAAGGATGTAGGAGAAACAAGGAAAGTTGTTAAACTTGTTTCTCTTCTCACTTTAACTCCAGACACATAATTCTTCCTTCATCGGTTAGCAGCTGGCAAAAGCTGCAACAGAATTATGATGATTTATGTCACGAAACCTTACTTCCCACACAAGTTAAGAGTCAGCTTGAGTAGTTGTCTGTCTTTGAGCTGCAGTATGCAGTAATTTAGCTACCCCATTCTAATCCTCATTAAGGAAGAAGAGCTGTGTGATTAAAACCACACACATTAAGGTAAGCATCTACCATGTGGTATCTACATTCTACCCTATCATGAAAATGCAGATTTTCAGCTGCTCACCAGTGCTTTCCTGTCTTGCTTTTACTCACATTGCAGTCATGGGCATGTCAGTTCAAGCATCTTTTTAATCTTAGTTGACCCTGATATTTGTTTTTTAAATAGCAGGTGAATTTTAAAAAAAACCCCTTCAAATACAGTTTGCGCAATACTCCAGGATAACTACGTTTGCTATACCAACGAGTTTCCAAATTTTAAAGCTCAGATAAATCAATAATCAACAGACATTAACATAACCCACATGTTCAAGGAGCGATGAGGTATATAGCCACTGGGCAGAGCTTCACTGTAGAATCATTTTTCCTTATTAAATAAAATCACATTAAAAGCTAGCTGTGCAATTGTAAACCTGGTATGTCCTAATAGGTTTAGCTCACTGAGAGCTGTTAGGAATCTAGAATTTTAAAAAGTGAAAAAGTGCTTCGTACCTGAGATCAGAGCTCAGCCACAGTAAACCCAACCACTATGGATTGTACAAACTGCATTGCAATAGAAATGCTACATAGATATGTACATGCATACAGTATGTTTTCTGGAAAGTGTGAGAGTGCAGCTAACAAACATTTAGGGCAGGTTAAGGCCTTCCCTCCTCCATCTTCCTTCTTTTCCCCACTTTCACTCCTCTGTCTATGTTCCTTTCCCACCTTCCACCCTGTACACTTGTTTGTTTTAAATGCTAATCTGCATTTCTTTACTTTTTGCTGCTCAGTATTTTTATTTCTTTTCTCTTTGCTTTCTTGTTTCTTTTTTTTCCCAACACCCGTGACATAAAACAAGACCAGCCTCCTAAAGAAAACGTGCTGTTAGAAGCAGGCTAACAAAATTAGTGCCTTCAGCACTGTAGTCCTTTTCAGTGGAAAAGCTTTTAAGTTTCACTCTTGTCTTAATAATTTACTCGCAAATTAATTTTACAGTGAAATAATCCCAGCGAAGTCAACAAAACTGCATGGTGGCCATAATATTAAACAAACTGGCTATCTCCACTGTATCAATTTTAACGTCTTTTTGTGACATGTTGTACACAGTACTTAAGAACTGACATTAGGGATTTGATTCAAAGAACAAAAATGTCTTTAAAGTAGGCCTATATCAGTCTTGAGCTGGCTCTATCAATTCTCATAGCTTCATATTGCTCCACTGAAGTCAATACTCATACAATCAGACAATCTGACTCACTCATTACATGAGCCTACTTCCTTCCTCTGATCAGACAGCTACATACTGCACGTATATTTTTGAAGACAGAGATGTTTTTCTGATCATTTAAAAGAGTAACATTCATCTATGAAGCTCTTACAAATCCTAGAAAACAAGCATACCGGTTACTGCATCCAGTTATGAAACAGCACCAAAACTAAAGATCAAAAAGAAATTTCTATTCATAAAGCTAATGTTTTAAAATAATTATTACTTATCTAAAGAAGGTGAGTATGAAATTTGGTCAATTTCTTTGCGATTAATTTTCCTCAGATATTTTATAACTATTTTACCTTCTTAGGACAAAAACTACTGGTTTTGGCAAAGAAGTTCTCATAAAGTCATCAGACACTGCGACTCCTCACTTCCTTGGTCACTGTGACCTACCCCATATTACTGTAGTTTTTCAAGGTCTTGAGTTGTACCAAAAAACTATTCAAAGGGCTGTGCTACACATAAAAATAACGAAATTAAATTTAATCTCCTTTTGGGAAAGCTATTTTTAACTAAAATTATTTTAATCTAATTCTCAAAATGGATCAATACAGTATTGGGACAACAAAGGTGGTGGCAAGTAATGGTGAAAATGGGAACAAGCAACTGAGAGGCTAAAGTGTTTTAAAGTAGCTTCACTGCAAAAGCCAGATTATTGTGAAGCATAACTACCAAACGCTTTCCCGATTCAAAAAAAAAAAAAAATCTATGTTTCAATTAATTATTTCCCGTGTCTATTGACAATGTTCTACTTCACATTTCTTATTCCACAGTATATATATATCACATCCCTTGCCCAGGGAAAGGAACAGCCAAGCACCAAACAATGTGTGTAAGGAGCCCGAAACCAAGAAGAGTTCTACTGTCTTCATCAGTCACTTATGACATTAAGAAAAAAACCCAATTTTTTTATGACTAAAAGTTGCATTTATTTTAACTTACACAAGCTTTTTTAGGTAACTAAGTTAGAAAATCATTACCAATCACTCAGATCAAAAATTCAAAATAAAAAAAAGCACAAGGAAATGGGATCCATGAAAGTAATTTTAAGGTGGTTTGGGTTGTCAAGGTGGAGAATCAAAATTTTGGCTAGAATTCCTAATTTGTTTCTTATTGACGGATGTTTTTCTATCTTGGTGACTGAAAAACGTTTCAAAAACTAATTCTAATGGTCTAATACAGCAAGTGCCATGTTTTCATATATAGAAGCCACATTCTGGATAACCACACCACTTTAAAAAAACTACTGGAAGAAAAAAAGAAAAAAGTAAATCTTGGGTGACCTACTCAAAAATCAGAGACAGAATGCCATTGTTGGTGGTTTTTAACCCTCTTTTTCAGTAGAAAACTCAGGAAAAGTTAATAATAACTTCTATCATTTAAAAAGGAAGTGGAAAACACCAGGTAGAAAAGTATACCTCTTTTTGGAATACAGAACGGTACACAACTTTTTACTCTTTAATTTTTGTTTCTGACAAATATTTATGGTTTTCTTAGAGGTAACAGCACATACTTCACTAAAGCAATGAGAATTTGATTATATAGATAATATATGCTTGGGAACAAACCATAAACTCGCTGCTGCACTCAACATCTCTCCATTTAGAGCTGGCCTAGTTTTAAGAATTGCAGAAGCCAGACGTGCAAGAGCAAGTATGTACTGCATATATCCCTGAATCTCTGGGTTTCTAAATTGTACTACTTTCTTCCCTGCCTCGAAAGCTCAACCACATTGAGTTTACAGGATAAACTACTATAACCTTGAGGACACCCCATGAAAGAAGGTCATTTTTACCTCTCTGTTTCCCTTTTCTAGTATATGCCTTTAAATAGGAGCATGTGTTGCAATAGTATCTAGCTCTCATATAGACAATGCTGAGCCGGAAGGACTGTTACGTCAATAGTGAGCAAGAAAAGTAGGCTCTTCCAACTTTGGGAGAAAACAGAGGCATCTTCCTCCAGAGGCTGTGTTTCAGGCATGAGGACACAGCCATATGTAGGCAGACAGCTGACCCAGTCTCATCAGAAGGGCTGCACAGCCACAGCTGCACGACAAGAAGCAGTGCCATGCATCACACCAGCCAGTGTTAGGAGTAAGGTCCTAACAATCTCTCAGCACCCTAGATATGTGCACACTAAGATATGACAGTAAGCTTTTCTATTTCAATGTATGCAATTATGGAGCTGGTTTTGCAATTAATTTTTGTAATACCTACTAAGTTCAGTATCTAAGTTTGTCTTCCTTCTCGCCATACAGACTGGAGTTTCAATAGTGTCCCTTCTGCAAAAATTCACCAAAAATAATAGTTACAAATAGACAATTTCCCTACAGTAAATTTATCAGAAAGCAAGTTAATTCTTCAGTTAAAGTTTAGTGCAGAAACATGACTGGAATTCAAGCCCCCAGTGAAATACTTCACTCTTCAAAAACGACAGATTCCAACTTAAAGTTTTCACATACGATATTTAACGTTGTTATTCACATGCCGCTGCTCCCAGCCAAGATTAGCACCAGTACCCACGTGCCTTTATAGATAACAAAAATATTCCCATCTCAGACTGAAACAAAACCAACCTAGCTGTTATAGCTGAAGACATAAAAACCCCAAACAAACAAAAAAAGATTTGCAGAAGTTCCTGTCACCAAACTCAGTTTAAGTCAAGTCATAAATACGAAGACAGTCAGAAGACACTGGACTCCACACATAACAATGCTTGTTTGGTTTAAGATTTATAATTTATTTCTTCATTCGTTTCTTCTTTCAGAGACAGTTTTCAGAGAGGTTTGCTCTAAAAGCAACAGTAACTTTGTCGTAGAAATATGAGCACATTGCTTACTCAGTAAGCAACATGGCAGGGTGTTTGCAGACAGAAATAGAAAGCCAAGGCACCACAAACTCAGACACGAGAGAGATCTAGAATCCCAAAATTTCAATTATTCATTTTAAAAAGCTGAAATACTTCCTGACTTAATCCTATGTAGAAAGATAAATAAGTTACTAGCAAGATTTGATCCAGCCTAGAGGAAGCACATTATAAAACCACACAGAATACCAAAAACTGGAAAATTTCCAAGTCCTTTGCACATTTGTTTTGAAAAACAATGTGCCAGCCAGCTACTTGCATAGTAAGCATAGATGAATTGTCATGGTTCCCAGTTGCTCCCTTATCTTTAGTTCCTTTCTTTCAATTTTCAACATTAAGAAACTGAGAATTTGCCAAATCAGTAGCTTTCAGAATTTCAATGCCCTCGAGCCTTTATTTGTTGAAGCACTGTTCCACACTAGCTCAGATACTGAATGGTCATAATGTCAATAGTATCAGCTAAATTTCTCAGTATTCCATCTTATCAAGAACAGCTTAATTTGGTTCACCCATGAACTCCACTGTGGTGCTCTCTAGTTATCAGACATTTACAGCAGTCACACTACTACTACTACTAGCATTTCTTTGCTGCTGTAATCTTGATTATGTATTTTGAGGGGAAAAAAAGCAACAGAAGCAAATGAATCATTGCAAGTTTGATAATTCAATTAACTTTATCTTGCAGAGGTACCAAACTATGCAGATACAAAACACCGATGAAACGGAATGGCAGAGTTTGCAAATGGCTATACAATGTAACTGAGAACAGAGCAGATACTTCTGAAATTCAGACTTCCAATAGTAACAAAATTTCTTGTATTTTTGGTCAGGTTTTTTCAGAAGCTTTTTCATATCTTATTATTATATTATTTTGGGGTATTAGCTCTAGAGAAAGCAAGCAGATAAGGTTTCAGATGTCCTCTTCATAGTCAGTAGTTAAACCACAGAATTCCCAATACCCATCAGCATTTTGGGGAGATTGAAATTAAGAATTATTCCCTCTTGCACTCCTCTCCATGAACTTCAAAATTCTAGCTAGTTAGTACTGTCTGACCAGTTACACTTCATCTTCTGGGCAGGCTGGAGAGTTGGGCGGAGAGGAATCTCATGAAGTTCAACAAGGGCAAGTGTAGGGTCTTGCACCTGGGGAGGAACAACCCCATGTGCCAGTACAGGCTGGGGGTTGACTTGCTGGAGAGCAGCTCTGCAGAGAAGGACCTGGGAGTGCTGGTGGACAACAGGCTCACCATGAGCCAGCAGTGT
>VZSC01002770.1:200735-217208 GCA_013398225.1 Steatornis caripensis | reverse complement strand
TTTACTGTGAGGGTAACAGAGCACTGGAACAGGCTGCCCAGAGAAGTTGTGGAGTCTCCTTCTCTGGAGATATTCAAAACCCGCCTGGATGCATTCCTGTGTAACCTGCTCTAGGCTAACCTGCTTTAGCAGCGGGGTTGGACTAGATGATCTCTAGAGGTCCCTTCCAACCCCTACCATTCTATGATTCTATAAAGTTACACTATCATCTTCTATAAAATGGGAAAAAGTCATTTAGTGAACTATTATTTACTTCCATTTTATCATTTATCCTCTAATCTATCCCCAATATAAAAATACATCATGCCAAAAGTATTCATGGCAGCATTATTTAAAACAGGATAACATGCAGTAGGGAATTTATGTGAATAAAATACTCACTGGCAGTCATTCGAGCATCACTTATGATTTATAAACAAAGTATAAATACATAAAAGATCCCAACTTTAAGGAATGGAACAAGACAAAACAATTTATACTTATTATCTGAAGAAGTGCACCCTGCTTTTATTGAGCAAAGTACACAACATTCATAATATGTATGGAAACTCAGTCCCAGCATTTGAGAAAACTTCAAAACATACTAAGGTTATGTGGATAATTCCACCACAAGTTTGTTGCATAATATTAGTGTTCTTCATAATCTACCCATTGTTCACATTTTAAAATAAGATATCATCAAGTTGTTCACATTTTAGTCATAATTCATTCAAGGATAAAAATTAAGAATTTTGTCTTCTGGCTGCAAGTAAAAATCACCACCAGTCAATTATTTACTCTTCCCTCTGCTTCTAGGGGGCCTGAATATAAGGCCTTACATAACATCAAAGCCTTTTACATGCATTGTAAGTGATGCTTAAATGCTAGATAAGGTCTTGCTCAGGGCTTTTGCTCTGTGGAGACTTTTAACTTGACTGAATAATTTACACTGTTACTCTGCATACTTTTAGTAGTGTACATTCCTAATCTTGTTGTCACTAACACCAGTCCTTACTAATAGTCACATTTTAATGAAAATAAAACAACTGAGAACCTACTGAACGTAAAAATGTTTCAAGAATCAAACAATGAAAAAACAGTAACAAATGCATGATGCAGTAACGCAGTGCAATATTGCACTTTATTAGGATGAGAAAAATGATGTTTATTCAGCTCACAAAACCCCGCAATACCAAGGAAAAAATATTTAGAAAACTTCAAATATATTCCACATAGATCTAAAAGAGATTTTAATCATTGTATTTACTGCACCCACCAAGTAATAACTGAGTCACAGATAGTAAAGAACTCAAGTTATCCACATCTTGCATTCACTATACCACACATGCTTCAGATTGCTATTCAGCTTCTCAAACCAAAAACCCAATAAACTTCCACAGATTGCAAACACGATGCCCCCTTTTAACAAACAAGATTTTGGGTTACAAAATAAGAAGCTATCAAAAGTGAAAGTGATATTGTTGGTTGATATACAGGTTGACACACATTTAAGAATATACAAAGCACACTGAAAGCTGGCTTAAATATTTTTATTGCCTTTTAATTCAGCACAGCCCCCACAATTTACACTAAGTGATAACCTGGCTCTTTATCCCACTTCTATAACCTAATACATCGTACTTAATATATAAAAATATACTTTATATAAATATATAATATATAAATTAATGCAAAAATAAAAGGATATAACAAAACCTGTGACAGCGTATGTTATCATCTGCCCATAGAAGGGTTAAGTGTCAATATATCCTTAACCACTGTTCAGCAATTTATCTTTCGGTAATAAACACTTCAATGCCAAGACAAGTCAGTCCAAGTTTCTATTGCCCTTGATTAGCACACTTGTATACTGTCACATACTTTTTCACAGCCAACAAATTCTACAAGGCAAGATCATAATTTAAAATTTTCATTTCACATTTATCTTACTGATTGAAAAATATTTATCAAGCATACCTCCACATAGACACTGGTGACCATACAACCAGTCACTGCAAATACTCTATTGCGTATAGAAATCTTTATTTCCAAGTGTCACGTAAATTGCATTAAATTAATCCTACACTGTGAAACAATTCCCTACATCTCAGTGACACACTGAATAACTTGGCCTAGCATCAACAGAGATAAAGGGAGAGACTCAGAGTATGTCTGCTCCTGCAGATGAGCATTTGGAATTGTGGATATTTATTTAACCTCAAATCTCAAGGTAATTTTTACAATCTCTGAAAAAAGGAATCTGGAATCTGTTGTATCTCCTAGTTAGAACTCCTATGCATGCGAGGATATTAAAAGACTTATTTAATTCCTGAAGAAGAGAACAATCTCTGCTCTAACCTCTGACTAATTTAATGAAGAACTGCAGAAAGGCAATGATTAAAAATACTAGCAAGTATGACAATGTATGTCAAAGAAATTGTAGATTAGCATACACAAACAATATAGACATGAACTGGTGAGGGGAAGCAGGACAGACATGACCAAAGGCAGCTCAAAGACTACTATACAACTAAATTCTGCTATTTTCCACCAGTTTCCCTAAGGTCAGTAACACACTTGTAACAAATCATACCTTTCACTCATGATACTCTAATACTTTGATAACATAAATTGTAGTCTCCCACTATTTTAGTCAACATTACCAAGAATTGCCATGAAGCATTACAAAGAAATTTCATGAAGAAAATGAAATTATGTTACTCAATACCACAAGCAGGATTAAAAAAAAAAACAATAAAATACATCAAACAAAGGAACAGTATGTGTCAATTCCTCACCCCTCATTAGATTTCAGACTCAGTGGGAAGCTCACAAGTCTTCCTCATCCTACCCCTTCATACAAAGATTTTGTTTCTACCTTTGAGAAGGTTACAGGAATAGTAGTAGAATAGTGGGAGACAATTAAGTAGTGGGAGACAATTAAAAAGAAACTAGTTTCCAGGTACTATGATGATGTTAATTTAATCCTACATAAAATAAAACAAAAGATTCTACATTATTTCTTGACAAGCATCCAGCAGGAAATATAACATTCACTTGCTGATATTTCTTCCATTCTTTAGCTTTTCAAGAGTACCTGAGTACAAAACCAACGTAAATCCAGTTTTTGTTCTTATGGGTGCCATGCCTCCTGTCATGAGGTTATTTGGTTGTTTTCTACATTGTAAATAAACAACATAACAAAGCCCTAGCTAAACCCTAGTGAACAGCAGCAAGTAAAAATCAGCAGGCGCTCAATAAAAGGTTCTCATTAACACAGCTGAAATAGCCTCAATGCCTTCTCAACACCCTGCTCCCTTCATGAAAACACCAAACAAGGGACTAAAAATTGCACAGTCAGTGGCAGTTTTCACAAGAATATTGTCCTAAAGTGTACGCATTTGTCCACATCTACCACTGAATAGCACAATACTCCAGGTACAGAGAATTTTTTTGTTTTGTTTTAAAAAAAAATAGAAACTATTGACTCTGTAATTGTCTCCCAGGGCACAAACCTCAGGAGATCACAAGCCTGCAAAGTACTGAAGGATACTAGTAATAGCATCACACAAGCATAGCAACAGCATCAGATTAAGACATTTGCCATATGTGAAAGATTCCATGAGTACAACTGGTGCGCTGTTGAAGTGAACAGTTTTTCCATTGCCCGTCCCTCATGTCACCCTGTCCCATGGTCAACTACTAAAGACTCAAAACCAAATTAAAAAATTATTTCCCTTTTTCTTTCTCTGTTGTTAAGTACCACAAAATTAATGCAAACATTTATAAGAAATAATTCTTTTACTTAATTGTAAAACTACATCTCCCAATATTGTTGTCTACTAACCTCTTAGAAAATTGGAAGTAAAGCTTACCAAATTTTTTCTTCTTCCATTCCTCCTCTGGCACATTGGTTTATTACAGCAGGGCTACTCATGGCAAGTGCTGAGCTTTCAGAATTCATTTTTTTTCTACAAAGGAACAACAACATCAAAAAACGTTAAAAACTCAATGTAAGTGAAGAATTAGTGTTTACTAACTCACTAGAAAACCAAAACTTTAAGACAAGAACTTTTAAGACCAAATACAGTATTGTTTTAGTCACTTAAGTAAATGTCCTAAATCAATGGGATTAATTGGATGAATACATTGAGAAGGATTTGGCAGTTTTGTGGACCTGCTACTTATGCCAAAGTGAACACTGATTGTCTTTTGTTTACTTCTCTTAATACGTGCCAAAAGAGTTGATGTCAGCAAGCCCGTATCCAGGGCTATGCATAGTGTCAGTTATGTTAATTCAGAGCAGCAGTCACGGCTAATGTTGCCATGGAATGATCCACACAACATTGGGGAGAACATTTCAATTTCTGTTGTGTAAAGATTTACAGAAGCTTTTTAGCATATTTTAATAACTTAAGATAATACTGTGCTGATTTGCAGAAAATAACGATTCATTCATGGCTGAAGTCACTCTCAAAGACAGCACAGACATATTCAAATGCTGGCAATAGCAGTTCCCAAGCTACGTTTCCAAAAGGTCTATATGGCCAAAGGTGTGTCAAGTAAATGACTTGCATGGTTAAGAACAAATGAAGTCTCTAGATAAGGCAAGTAAGTTTCACCCTGAAACACTACTATTTTTGGTAATAAGATCCACAATGTTAACATGGAACTTAACACCTATAGGGTATTTTTTCCTTCTTCCTTTTAAAAGAGAAGAAAAAAAATATTCTTAGCCATCAAAGTCATCTTATTTGACTTGGTTTCTATTATGATCGGTACAAAAACCTAACTGATGAATGGAGAACAGGTTCAACTGTATATTAATTAATATCCACTAGAACATAACCAGAAAATAGGCTGTACTTGTGAAGACAATAATCCCTCGCTTTTTGCAAGAAGGTGTAAAGAACCATTAAAAAGCTAGTTTAACCTGTGTGAAACCTGAGTCAAAATCTGACTTGACAGCCGTGGACAGCATGAAAAGTTGAGCACAAAGAATGTGTCCCATCAGTGGCAGGCAGATCAGGCTAAACTAAACAAAACAAGTACTTTGAAGAGAATGATGATATTTGTTTCAAAATTATGTCCATGCAGGAGTAGATAAACAGCCCTAGCAAGTACATTTATCAGACAGAAGATCTAAAACCAGCAACCAACATTTGGTCCTGACCAGGATTAATGTCTTCTTTTTACCTTCCCTTTGCTGTGAACATGCAGCACTGCCATTCCAGAGAAAACAGAACGGACTTACATGAACGGGTCCTTAATTTTCCATATTTTTACATCCCTCATAATCAAAAGGGAAAAAAATTCTGCAGAGTCTGTTTCTGAGCAAATTTGTTTCTCGAAATTTTGTTTAAAGATCTGGAAAACTATTCCGAAAGAAATATTCTGAAGAACAGCAAAAGCCTCACCTCCGTGAGGGTAGGAACAGAGACTGTTAGCCATAGCCTCTTTTTGGATTAGTGCCTGACTTCAAATTTAATCCCAACTCCGAAGGTGGATCACTTCGAAAAAAAATCATAAATAAAAAAGAAAAGAAAACAAAAACCAAACCCACCTGAAAAACCTTGTAATTACAGAAATGGCCCAGCAGCAACTTGCCTCTGTAGCCTATAATAGTGCGGGAAGATGGGAGTTGTTCTTTAATATTGAAGCAACAATGCAAGAGTCCATACTTATACCCTTTCTGCAAAGTTTCCCTTCTTTCAGGAAGCAATTTCCTGACAGGGCAAATTAAAAATTTTGGTAATTAATTTCTACTCTACATTGGGATACTTCCAACGATCATGCAAGTTATGCCAACAAGTGTTTTACCCCCTCTTACAGTCACTCACACTGGTAATATCAAAGGTTCAAGGGAAGGTTAAAAGCAGTCCATTAATTCTCAAAGTTGGAAACTTAAAGATTCCAATTACAAAACCACAAGGTTGCCATTCTGGGGAAAACAAAAAAAAAAAGAAACACCTAAAAAACTCCTTCTACTGTTCACTTATGAACCAGTACTACAGCAGCACAAGTGTTCAATGTGTTCAAATGTTTTCAGCACTCCCCCCACCTCTAGAAACATCTAAGCAAACATGGTATACTTATTGCTGCATTGAAACTTCTACACTGAAACTAGAGGAAAAGCAGAGGACAGAAGTAGTGATAAAAGTTACTGTTATGAACTGCTCTATGAACAATTGATGATAAAGGCTGACGTATATCTAACAAAATAAGTGACATATGGCATAAACCCAATTTATTTTCTCACATGTTCCGCAGAGAAAACCACATAAAGTAATACAGAGAGGAATACATCTTGTCAAACTGCTCAACTCCCTCACATCCCCAGTCTAATACCTGAAAATGTCAGTAACACATTGTACTCCTTCCCCTCTACAACCTCAGGATCTTACAAAAATCTGCTTCTGCCATCTTCTGTAACATAAGAGGAGGGCATCAAGAGGCCAGCATTTATTCATTCCGATAGCAAGATCTCATTCACCACACCTTCAGAAAGTTATATATATGCTGGATAAGACAGCCAGCTTTTTGGATACCAAAAGTCACATTCTTTAAAGACACACACTCATGCTCTTGCAGCCTCCACTGCTCAGTTTCCAATTATACAAGAAGTCTGCCAAGTCACTCACTAACTAAACAAATGCACCCTTCCCTTACACCTGTGGAGAAGAGGCACATAACAGCCAGTTGATACAGTGGTGGACAAGCAACCTTCCTCAGCTACCACAGACAAAAAGGGAACAGAAACACCACCACACCTGCCTGGCCCTCTCCTCTGCAATGCAGCAGCCAAGTGCACGCTTCCTCAATATGGGAGCAGGCAGCATAAAGCATCCCTCTAACTTTCCGCCCACATCAAAGACTGAACAATGCTCCAGCAACACCCACTACGTAATCCCTGCCTGATGTAGCACAAACTCCAAGCATCTTCAATGATTTTGGTCTGTTATCAGCCAGCCTCTTTCAAATCATACCCCTCCTTGTTTAATGTCTTCTGAGATGGAGGAGATTGTCACAGTTTTGGGACCAAGGGTCCGTTCACTGTTGTCATCCAGCAGCACTTCTCATTCACGCTTTGGAGAGTGGACAGCAATGACGCAGACAGGCTCTTTTGTCATCCTGTTCTTGACAGCAGGTCTACACAGGTTCTAGTTCACTCTTTACCAGGAGCAACAGGTAATTAAACAGCTGATCCTCACATCACTGACAAGTTTTATGGCCTTGTCGAAATACTAGAAGTTTTTTAGTTTCCAAATGACAGATGGAAAATTGTATCCATCTACACTTTCCAAAGCCATGGATACCAAGTATCACCACTATTTCTCTTACTTGAAAGTAATTTCAGTTAAAAATTCTCAGCCTGTTGATCCTATCCTGACTCGCTGCTGTGCCACAGACTGCTCTTAGACTCTTTCTTCAGAATAAATAACTATTTTGAAAATAAAAACTTTTCTATTTTAAGATGTAGAAAGAGGTATCTTTTTTCAAGCATTTAGAATTTTCATCCATTCAGAAAATTTTGTGGAAGTATTTCTAGTGAATGCAAAGTGCTTCAGTAGCTCTGTATTAAAATAATACTGAAAGAAAAGTTATTGTAAGGCTTATACTCTCCAAAAATATTGTTTATATTCAAGGTGAACCACACAAAATTAAAGCTAAAACTGTCAAAGGAAAGTTTTGTTTGGAATATACTGTTTTATTATTTACCCTACCAGAATACTAACACTACCCGCAGAAATCAACCTCCAGTAATAACATCTTAGAAAAGTAAATGCAATTCAAGAAGCAAAGAAACAATGTTCAGGGAAAAAAATGCTATTCACAGGTGCCTCCTCCTGTATCACCATCCAAATCTTGTTTGGACTTGAACTTTATGGCACAGGCACTATACATGACGAAACTTGAAGGAGGAAAATAAATCTATCATCTTCCCTCGCAATAACTTCAAGTCAGATGCCAAGGCAAGTCAATGAATATTAACTGAAGAGACTCTACTTCAGACTTACTCTATTCCTTATCCTCTGTACACTGAACCTTGACTGTCCCTGATAAGGAACCTGCACTTTAATTAAAGTGTTGTCCTAGAGATCGTGCTCTGCTGTAATAGGAGGAAGTGAGCAAAAGGCAATTCCAGGACAAAAACATAGGAAAACAATGTCAAAGACTTTATTTAGAGCAGCTATGTTTAACACTACTGTCACTATCTTACCAAGGGAACAGCCTTGAAGAAATATCCTTGCTGGTTTGGAAGAGACATCAGAAACTTACCATACTTAGTATTCTATGACTGAGTACAGGTAGTTTAATACTAGTGTACCCATGAGGAACGCATGCACCCCAAAATTCTCTTATCTCCACGAAGAAACTCATTTTCATGCTTCTGCTAAAATCATTAACTCTGATTATCTGACACCATTTTTAGTCCATCTGCCTTAGAGTAAATCCTTACTTTCCATAATGGCAGAGAAAAGCCTAGCAGTGGTAAGCCACCAGCTCAAGAACCGAAAACTGTGTTATATTTACATGTATATTATTAATTTCTATTTCATTCTGGAAGCTCTGCAATTGCCCTCAAATTGACAAAAATAAAGGGGGGGGAAAGGATGTGGTACAGCACAGCATTCAGGCTTCCAAACACCTGCACAGAACAGCATTATAAGATCACCCAAACAGAAAAAATGAGAAAGTTCAAGAAAAGTGTTGAAGCCACAACATCCCAGACTCAAAACAGCTTGTGATTTACATCTAGCAGAAAGGGAAAAGTATTAGCCAATCTTTTTAAAATAATGATTCCCTACACAAAAAGCCCTTTTTTTCCTCTTTTGTTACAAAGGGTAGTTACACTTTGATCCTCAGACTAAGAATCTTTTTTTGCATTTCCCTCCACTCCCTGTTTGTATCTCCAGACAAGCAAGACATTCATAGCAGTAATAGTTAAAAAATAACATGTCATTCAACAGCTGTTCACTACAGTTAAAGTAAAAATAACCAGTATCTTCTGATAAACATGTTCCCACAGCTCCTTACCTTCACCAAAATGCTTTGCATTGTTGAAATAGTATCTTGTTATACTTGGTTGATAAAAGAACTGTGAAAAATTCTTTACTGAACCCTAACACTCCTCAATGCAGAACCTATTATTCCTTTTAATGCAAAAGAGGGCAGTAGCACCACTATAGTAATGTGCAGCTACTACCAAGGAAAAAAAAATTAGTAGCGTTACACACCATCATTCTGTCAATTAGAAGTCTTTATGCTCACAAAACCTGTACAATAGATTACTAATTAGCAAGCATGCATCATACTATCTTTAACCTTAAAGAGCTCATTTTCCATTTCCTTGCATGCTGCACAGAAGTTTATAATTTCTAGCTAACAAACACATTTACTCTTGTATTGTTTTCTGAAAAGTAGCATTTCCATACACAAAGTTAGCAAGCACATAGTATCTCACATCTTGATAGCACTCCGCTCCTAACCAGCAACCGCCTTGGGCAAATAGCTTGTTGAAGGGCGGATTTAAACTTTAAAATGAACTTCATTATTTAAGTGTGTAACAACAAATTCCAAACCCAATCTTTTATCCAAACTGTTTTTCTGAGGATTTCAGATACAGCAGTTGCCAAACATCTTGATACCACTAAAGCATACTTCAGTAAAATCAGAGTGAGAACTCAAGAATCTCTCGACAAATATTTCTCCTGACTACAACTCCAAGCACAGGCAGTGCTGTGAAATTTCACATTGCGTAATCACTTCAATCTAAGCCTAGCATACCATAAACTTTATTTCACACACACTGTGGTTATTTCAAGTAAGTTTTAACCTCAATGAACGCATGTGGCATACCATTATTTACCTCTTGAAGTCTCTAAACATGCACCTAATGCACTAAAGAACAAGGTTTTTGGAGGACCTTTTAGTTTTTTGAAAGGGTTTTTATTCCTCTCCTTAATTAAAGATAGTCACCTTTTGTCCTCTTAAGAAGTACAGATAAGTATTATACAGGTACTTCACATAAGTGTACATACAAATATATTCAAAGGAAGTAGTTCAGGGAACCACAGGCACTGCACATAACTTCTCATCCCGTATTTGGTGATTCCATCTGAACTCTCCAAGGTGACAGAGAAGAAGCTTTAAATTCTCTGTCTGACAGCAATTATCAAGTTTGGCTCCCTCTCCCATACACACTTTCTATAGACAGCGAGACAGTCTATCCAGTCATATACAAAAGATAATGTGTTTCTTTGAAATAGCTAAATAAAAAAACCCAACCAAAGAAGTTTATACCGTGCTGAAGCCAGAGTACTGACATGGGATAGTGTTCCATGCTGCAGAACTACAGCCTACTATGGGACACTGTTCTCACTAGGGCTAGTCCTTTAGTTTACTGAGACTTAGGTCTTTCCCCTGAAAAATACCAAAAGAAAAGACAACCAATTACATTACAATTCATCTCACATCACCTTCATGAAAGCACATGGTGAAGTTTACCTGCATCAAAGAGAGGATGTGGTTACAACTTGGACATCTTTCAGAACCGTTTGAATGTGTTTATATAGTGAGACACCAGCAACAAGGAAACCACAAGCAGGTACATGCACACATTTTATTCCCAAAACACAAACACAGATTTTCCCGAGCTGGTTATTGCTGTGAAAAATAAGAGTGATGAAAAAATTCAGATTGCTGGTTTAGTCTATCCTGTTCATCAGTATATTATATAATGCTGGACATGGTTTAGTGGTGGACTTGGCAGTGTTAGGTTAATGGCTGGACTCTATCTTAAAGGTATTTTCCAACCTAAATGATGCTATGATAAAGAATAGAAGAGCAAGGACTCATCTGCACTGTCCAATCTGCAAAGTCATCACAAGCTTTGAGTCTTTAGTGGTTTCAACTCAGAAACTTTAGCAGTGTAAGCAGAAACAGGGAATGTTTGTGGGCTTTGTTGTCACTTTTAGGGATGGTAGTTGATAGCCTTATCAATTAAATAACAAGGAATCTAATGCTTCAGTACTCTGCGTCTTAGTAATAACATACAACTAAATCTCTCTTATCTGATTAGAAGAAAAATCTAACATTACGAAACACTAGCAAAGACTTGCACAGAACATTTTAAACAGAAGGTTTAAAATGCAGAAAGCGTACATACAAAATTAAAGTATATTAAGCAGAATGAAGAGAACATTAAGTACTATATTCTATTCAACATAAATAGATATCAAGGAATTTGTTGTCACTGATGTTATAATTACATATGTCGTTCTGAGACAAATCTGTTTCTCTCTGGGCTAAAAGATGCAGATGCTCCTATTTCAAGTATCTGGCTTCAGCACCAGACGGTAAACAAAATGACCTATCCGTTCTACAAGCGTGCTAGAAGAATTCTCCAGCATTAGCCATTTCTCTACCCTTTTCCCCTCTCTCCAAGTTTTTATTTCTTTTCTACAAAGCAAGCAAACAAAACAACAGTGTAACAGTCCAGCTTCTACTGCAGACTTCGTGGTAGCCTTTAGTCAGTTTGACAAGCAAAAAAGGTCAAAAAGTTACCTGATTTTTTTCATAAACTAGAATTTCAAATGCAAATACAATCACTTTTAAGCCAAACATACTGTATTGTGTTTTGCAGTTAACACTACGCAGCAAAACAATGTTGAGAGGCTTTTTCCAAAGATTATGAGTATTCATGTTCCTGATTTAGTGACTCATACAGCTAGCAATTTCTGAGATTAATTTAACTCTATCCTCTTCAAACTTCTGAATTTTAAAGCAAGCACTAAGTTGTTACTCAAAAGTTGTTTTATCTATTATTTTTGTAATCTAGATTTTATCTAAGGGAAAACTATTTCCAGAAATAACTACACGCTATTTTTGTAAAGAATAATAGGAGGGCTATACAAAGCTGAAGCAATTTAAGAGACAATTTATTAAACAAAAGAAAAAAAAGGAGTTTTTTAAAAGTAGCATTTAAATTAAGTCTTTTTCATGGTAATGGTAGACTCAGGAAATAAAAAAGAAAAAAGATATAGCATGCATGCCCAGTGTAAAATTAATATAACTGCTACAACATTTTTTCAGTCTTCTCTTCCTTTAGCATATTCCTGCCTCCCTCATGACGAAGGTGTTTATCCTCAACAAAAATACATTAAGAATAAATGAAAACTAAGAGAAATATGACCACAGTTGAGACAAACACAATCCATTTTCCCCTCCATGAGAATCATCACTGCCAGGGAATGGTAGCAGGTTCAAAATTTTATTTGCCTGGAAAGGTGTCACATTTTCTCCTTAACATTATAATCATGATCCTTTCGGCCTACTATCTTAATATTCATGATTATTTCATTCAGGATTGCTGCACATAAGTCACTGAAGTTTGTCAAGTTGGTTTTGCATCTCTTTCTTGGTTATGTAACAGATTTGAATAGCAGACAAAAAGGTGTATTGTTCTAAAATTACCTTCCTTTCAGTCTTCACAGCTTTTCATCTGCAATTGCTAAGCACAGTCAGAACCCAAACTTACACGGGAAAGTTTGCAAGATCACCCCTCCACACAGTAACTGACTTGCTTGAGAGAGTTTTTTCTAGGGTATTAATTGCTTATCTACGAAGCATCAACAAATGCTAATTTTGACAGCATCTATTTCTGTGGGCAAAGTATTTTAAGCTTCATACTCATGTAAGAACCTCACTATCTACAGAGGGATACTAGGTTTGGGATACACTCATCATAGCCTGTTTCAATACAAATGCGGCAGCTTTAAGCGCTGTACGCAATTCATACATGCTTTAACCTCTCCCAACCACCTGCTATCTGGATGCATCAGTTAAGGCGATATACAGGCAGAAGCAGTCTGCCACCCTCAAAACATGCACTGTCCGAATAGCTGTATCAGTAGGATTTCTGATACAGTACAGACAGTGTAATGGAGAAACTCTTCTCCTAGTTATAATCCCAAAATTTATTTTGGAAAAATTCTGAAGTGTTTAAAATAAACTAATGAAAGCTGTACTTCTATTTAACAACTAAAATGTTTGAGAGATGATACTAGCAGAGCAGCTGTTCTTGCTCTACTGAAACCACACAAGTCCAGATAACTCCTGCCAACTTTCCAAGTTTATGCAAGCTTCAGTGTTATAAAAGCCAGTAAAACTTTTTGAATAAAAGTTGTATCACACATTGATTACATCTGCAGAGTTATGAGTGGAACTGCATCACTGTGAGTGGAATTAATCCTATATAGAAAGGAAAAAAAAAAAATCAGTAACAGTATAGAGCACCTTTCTTGTAACATTATGTTTCCATCTCTGTTTGTCATATAACAATTTAACACGAAAAGCAAAAAAAACACTCTTTTATTGTAAAGAACATAAAGTTTCTGCTTCTTGTCCAGTTCAAACAATTTTTTTGGGAGGGGACTGTTGGATTTCACTACTGGCCATGCCTTCAAGTACCACCCTCAGCAGTGGTCTGTGTAAGACACATACTACTTTGCAGTAACTCATATCCCTATGGTAGCATGCTTACTCAGATTTGAAATGCTTGGACCACTCATCAGCACGTCATTAGAAGTAGTAAATAAATATGCATGCGCATATGCCCTTGCGTTTAGATATTAACAGCCTCATCCATTTGCATGCTAACCACTTCAGCTGAATTCTGCAGTGTTGAACACCTGCAAGTTAATCATTCTTTACATTTCCATAATCAACAGGGTATCACTTCACATTCAACCCTGCTTGACACGAGATGGGAAAACATATTTTGTTTGTTTTTATATCCTCTGTGTTACATTCGGGGATGGAAGCCACCACAGTTACATACTATATAGCTATTTATTTCAGAACAGTTACTTCGCAACTACTATAGTCAAAAGCAAAGCACAAGGTGTTTGTTAATCACAGATTACTGTACCTACTACACTACAGTGGTTCTACATGCTCTCAGAGATTTATGCAAGACCATAGCCATTTGTTTATTCCAGATTTCATACAACTTAGACAACAACCGAAATCTGCAACACACCCTCACAAGTTGAGAGGCACAATTTGATAAAAAAAACAAAGGGATTTTTATAGAACCTAAAAAATACTAGACATGTAGAGATCACATATTTTTCAGGCAATAAGTATAGATGCAAACATCAAAATTTCAAGACTTTTCTTTGTCCAGCAAGTTCAAGTATTTTCATCCGTTTCCACCTTTTATTCCAATGTTATGCTGCTCTGCTCAGACTTTTTCCAAGTCAGATTAGAATTTATCTATGAAATAGTAGATTTACCTATTTATCTATAAGTACTAGAATTTATCCATAAAACCTATGTGACCTTGGAATGCTTATATCCCCAAGATTTAATAAACAAATTAATAATGTGAAAGGACTGATCAAATTAAATAGCAAGAGATTAATTAAGTTAAACAAAATAAATCAATAATATGATTTACAGCACCCCAAGTCTTTTAGTCTTCCATTAAGCGTATCATTTGCCAGTTTCCCTACATATTACGCAGGAACAAAGTGGCAACACGTAGCAAATCACTTCTCAAAACGCACATCATACTTTACTGAGTATAAGGTGTCTGCAATATAATATGCTCACACAAAGTACTCCAAAAGGATTCTAAATGCATTTATAACAGCATCAGTAGTAGTGGGCAGATGCTTTTACAAAAAACTCTCGGAAAAATTATGTTTCATCACAAGAGATCATTCAAAAACCTAAAATACTGAAAACATACAAATAAAACTCTAGGATAAACAAAAATTAAGATATCAGGTTAATTTTCTTTAGCACCCACAGCAAAATTTACTTTGGAAAAACTCCTTCTGAGTTGATATTAAGACATTACATAGAAACGCCTAAGCAGAATCAGGTATCACCCACTTCAATTCACGAACAGCAACAACAGAGATTTTTGTTTAAGGACACGTGGGCTCACTGGCCACTTGCTGGAAGCAACTCCACATAATACACCTCCAAGCCATCCGCACATAAGACTCCCACAACTTGGAATCATGCCAGAACAACTGTCTACACAAAAGCAGTCCCGAGAAGAAGTGCGCTATTCAAAACAGAGCAGAGGTCTGAGAAAACGTGCAGGGAATGATCCTGAATGTTACAGTGTCTTGACAGTTCACTCGGCCTTGTCATTGCTAACAGATATGCTCGATTCTGATGGGAAATCAAAAGGGATTTCTGCTCAAAACAATGTGGTATTCTGTTTACTAAAACTGGGTAATAAATATTTACTGAGAACAGGTAGCTAATCATAGATATAAAAGTTTTAAATAGAAAGGCTAAATCGACTAAATGTCAAGCCAAAGATATTCCTGTGCATTCCCTTACATCCCATATACTGGGGCAGCTCCATTTCACACACTCCCCTACCTACATTCTGCAAAAACTTATTTATTCTGCAATAAATATTTTAACTAGATTTGTTTACAAATCCCATGGCTTCTCCTATTCCAAATTCAAGTTCTGTACAGATACAGCATCCATCTCATAACTTGTTGCGCTCGGCCGACCTCTCTGTATGTGCTACAGATTTGGGTATGCAACCAAATTATACAACAAATTACGAAACAAGTGTCTGGAGATAAAGGAATCTTCTCTGCCCCTTCACTATGAAAATGCAGCACCCAATCTACTAAAGGATTACATTTAACTATAAATTATATTGATGTATGTATGCATGCACAGAAGAGATACATGTGAATGTTTATATTTTCACAATATTTAAGAACTACACAGAAAAATAAAGATACTCAAGCACCAAAACTGGGTTTCTTGCATTAATGTAAACGGTTCCTTAGTAAACTACAAATTCTAGTCACAACAAACCACGTCAGGAAGGTAACTGGCAAGGCCCTGGCACTGCAACACAACCCCGGAACAACCACCAACAACCTTACACCTTTCCACCTACACGGATCTTCACCAACATTAACTATTTAAATCCACGCAATGACCCGTACCACGCTAATTTGCCTTGTCTCCTCCACAGCCTATTCAGCCTCTGCTATGACTTACCTCACAAGTGTAAGTAATTACGCTAGGGGTTTTTTTTTTCAACTTTTCTTTCGCCTACCAACCTCAGCCACCTCCTCCCCCCAAGGAGGAGGCCGTGCTCAGCGCAGGGAAGAGCTGAAAACCAGAGGCTGCCAAACAAGCAGCTAGGGGAATAACTTATTTGTAGTAACAATTACGGTTTTCAAAGGCAGCAAGAGGCACCTGGGGCTTCGGCCCTTCCTTCGCGGGCTTTTCCTTCTAAACTGACACTCGTGTAAGATCAGTTCCTAAATAAGTGTTAAAAGTTATTTAAAATAATAAATAATAAAACAATAACTAAAACCAAACCGGCTGTTTAGCCCTGAGAGGAAGCGCCCCCCGCCCCCTCAGGGCCCCTCACAGGCCTGCCGGGCACGAGCGCAGCTCGCGCTCCGAGGCGGCGGGTCCCGCCCGCCCCGCCCC
>VZSC01002770.1:182549-199836 GCA_013398225.1 Steatornis caripensis | reverse complement strand
GGGTCCCGCCCCGCGGGTCCGCGCCCCGCCCGCTCCCGCCTCCACCCCTGCCACCCGATCGCCCCGTTCCCGTGCGCTTCTCGGTCATGCGTCCTTCCCTTCCGCTCCTCCCGTCTGAGCTGCCCACCTCGGCGAGGTACCACCGCTGGGGCCCGGGGCAGCTGCTTCCGCAGCGGTGGCCCGACCGGCCCATCGCTCTTACCAGGGCTCCAGGCCTCACCCCTCCGGCCTCGCCCTGAGCCCGCCGCCTCCCGGCTGGGGAAGCCGGGATGTGGAAGCCCCAGAGGTAAGAAGGGGCACCGGCACGCCGCCCCGTCCTCGGTGACCGCGCTACGGGCTTTGCACGGCTCATGTCGCCCTGGAAGCCCAGTTCCCACTGCCACGTTGGTGTTCAAAACAGTTAAGGAGGGAGACCGACCCAGAAAAGGCAAGTGGCCCCAGTTCCTGGTTGAGAATCTCAAACGAGATTAACAGCAAGTGACCAGAAGTAGGTCTCATTAGGTCAACAACCTGGGGAAAGGAGTGACACATAATTTACAGATGGCAACAGGCGTGTCTGGGAGGAAGGAAGAACTACGAAAATAGACTGGGAAGCTCTATTGATCAGAAAAAAACCAGGGCTGCGAAGATGGAAGCAAGCAGATTATGAGCTCTTTAGATGAGGGACTATCTTTCTGGTATGTGTTTGTACTGTGCCTGATAAAAATAAACTCACTTTCAGTGACCCAAGTCTACAGGCGCTAGTTCAGTACAATAATAAATGCTAACAATTACATCACTTAACATAAACGCAAATTCAAACGAAATGCAGGTGGTAGGTCTTTTCCTGCAGTAGTATTGCCAATGTAGAACGGCCAATGGAAAAACAATAATAAAAGACAAAAAGTAGCTCACTGCATTTTGTAGCCCAGACACCAGAAATATTTTAAAACAGAGTAATTAATTGTGTTCCTCAACTACAGTTAGGCTTTCCATTTCAAACCTAACGTTTTGCAGCGAGATTTAATCTTTCAGTTGCTTCAAATTGCTGAGTTTAGAAATGCAGTACAGACATACGGACATCAGGCCTTGTTTCAAGTAAATGTCTTAAATTCTATTTAATTTCTTCAGTTTGGGGTACTAAAGTAATCTCTGAACTCCACAGAGTATGAAAACACTCTGGAACTAAAGTCACATTTAAAGAACCTGGTTGTTGAGGTAAAAAATTCTTTTTAAACTGGGGACAATTCAACCAGGAAATAGCCATCAAGATGCCATAGTATTTTTACAGCTATTTTTTTTCTGCTCCTGAAGCAGGAACTCATATAAATTAGACAGGTAGATGGCACTTTTCTAGCCCCATGGCCAAGTTAGCTACACAGGGATTTGTTGTAATCAACACTATGTTATAAGCAAAACCTGGGATCCCAGAAGTATTGATGTAATTAGCAGAATGGAGAAATCCCTGAGGCCGCTCAGGTCTGTTTCTGGTGGTTTTCTGAAGCACTGAGCCTTCATCATGGCTGCTGCCAAGAAAACTAGAAAACAGATGCCCACCCCTACTTTGGTAGTGCCACTAAATTAGTGCCTGTTAAAAAAGCAGAGCTGCAGTAGGCAGCAAGCGCTGTCCATTTTTATTCAGGACTTACCATGCCTGTAAAGAGGAGTGACAGACCCCTGTTTTAAAGCTTAATTTGGTATTCATTACCAGGAAATGGAAAGAGATGTTCTGCTTAGAGACCTTTAACTTTTAGTCTACTTTATGCGTCCTCAAAATTTCCATTTATGTACACAGGGGATGAATGACCAGTTGATGTAAATTCTGTAATTATGTAACATACTGGAATCTGCTCAACCACATCAACTAAAAATGTTGTCCAGGCCGATTTAACACTTTTTAGTAATTACTAATTTGTAATTCCTGGGTTTTAAGATAGTAAACTATCTAACAACTTGCAGTTGTGGTTTGTTCAGCATTTTAAAATCATAATGAGCATAAAATTTTCTTTAGCATGCAAAATATAGAATGCAGGTGTTAAATGTAGTATCACTTTTGTCCAAAACATTATCTTAAAATACAGCGATATTTGACAGTTATACTTTAAAAAAAAAGTTTGTTTTTAACAAGCCCATTTAAGGGCATGATCAGGAATATTCAAATAAATGTACCTGTATTTCTCAAGTCTAAGTCAGTCTAAGCAAAGAGGCTAAAGTTTAGCAATAACAATCCTGCCCTGCTTTCCTGATTCACTGTAACTGTTATTCTCACTCCACCCTCAGTAGCTGAGCATTGTCCAACTATTCTGCAGGATGGTGGTTTCCTTCCTAACACCTAAATCGCACCTTGGCAAGTTTGCAAAAGCTACAATAAAGAATAGACACTTTCCTTTCTGTTGATGACTAATGGCTTTTATGGGTACATCCCCTATATTAGATGATACTAAAGACAAGTAGGTCTAATTCTGTTCTTACTTTTAATTATTTTGAAATAAGTATGATGTAACTGACAGCAATGAAATCACTCCTGATTTTCATCACAATTATAAAGGAGTCATTCTTGCAAACAACGTTGGCATCAAGCAATGTGCTTCCAAAGAAGTACCAAGAAGTGCTGCGGGGCTGAAACAGGCTGCTGGAGTCTGTCAAAAGGCTGTCCTAAGGTAACTCACACTTCAGATGTCTCCGTAGGATATTGTAGAGGAAATAAAACACATTGCTTAATGCCTGCCCCAAATCTACCTCTTCTCTTGCAGTTCTTGCTGTGCAGCCCTCTTTTTCCCACCATGCTCCATCAGTAGATGTCTTGTTGCAGGAGTGCCACAGAACTCATTTGGTGCATGAAACAGCGCCCTGTTGATAGTTCTATCATGCACATTATTGCAAAATAGCCAAACCTGCAATAATGGATCTCTAGCCAAATACCTTGACTGGTTGCAGACTGTTGAAAGAAGCACCATTATGGCTCAAGATGAAGACATGAATCCCTGCACTGTCTTCAGCTGACACCATCCTCATCTCTGCTCTGAAGTGGATATTTCCTCTGTACTTCCTATCCACTTCTCATGTAAAATGATAACAAGAGTAGTTACAGCCTTTGTATCCCCAGCTGTGCGCTTGTGAAGAAAACAAATCTGACTTGTGACACACCAAACAACTCCTCTGATGTATGTCCCACTCGCATTGTTAGTATCTGATTTCATAACCAGACCCACTGAAATTGCTTGAATCATCTGAGAAATAAAGCATTACTAAACAGGGTGTGGCCACAGCATTCATAAAAGGCTTAGAAAATGTTACTGAAAGAGACTTCTGTATCGTGATTATTGTTCTGCAACTTGCACTGTAGATTACTTCCACCAGCCAGGAGCTAGCTGCAGTTAAAATATTTTTGGCACTGGGTTCCTTGATGTAAAATCCTTCTGGGAAATTTTTTCTTTGAAACACAGTTTAGTTTGGTAACTATGTAAAAAATAAATAAAACAAGTCCATTCCCTAAGTGTTTAATGTTCCCTTTTGTTATGCTAGACAGCCAACCTTTCGACAAATTCAATCTTCTGTAACTGGGTTAGAAATAAAATTTTCTCAGCCATGGAAGAGGTGACTTCTATTTTTAGTTTTAATCTGTATTTTTAGTGTACTGTCAATGGTAAAAAGAACTCTTGGTCTGCAGCTATTTGCATTTGCAATAGTCAGTATTACAATAAGAGGCAGAGTGTAGCCTCCAAAGGTTGCTTTACTCTGATATGGAAAAAAAACCTGTATCAGCCTCCCAGGCCTTTTGTAATCTTGGGTTGCAGGTCTATTAGTAAGAAATGTTATATTCCCTAGGAAATTATATTATGATTATCAATAGCCAAATATTTTTGGTTGAGTAAAATCTCATCATAAACGTGGTTGATTTTTACAGAAATTCAGAGCAAGTTATTTGAACAATTTGATGTTGATTTACAGTCAAAGGGTTAATACAGAATTTGCACAGGGAACATACATGTGCATTTACAATTACGTGAAACAACAGGTGCATACTTGTGGAAAAAAATACTTATTCTATAGACTATTATGAAATAAGTTTACCTGATTCGCATAATCAACAAGACTGCCTCTCTCCAAGTAGATCTTTTTGCACAGCAGTAGCAACTAAATAGTTAGCATTCCAGCTAAATCAGCAGCCCAACAGGACGGGATTCCATACACTCACTCACACTAGTTCAATCTTCCATCTATTGTCAAGGCCTGTGAACCTACCAGCGGAGTCTGGAAAAAAAAGGTAGTTTGATTTCTGTGGAAGAATTTTGGCCAACAGTTCCCAAACATCACGAAAGCATCCTGAGGGTTCTCATGTTTTAAAGTGAAGGTATAAAAACTAAAGCAAGACCTTCTTTCAATTTTCTTTCAACCACAAACTCCCTTGTGTACAGGGCTCCAAAGCAGAGGATACAGAGATTAGGACTGCAGAATATACGTAAGGACAACACAACTCAGAGAAGTCCAGTTCAGATACAGAGAAGTAACTTATCACATTCCCTTTTGAATTACTAATGCAACTGTTTACGTGCTTAGTGACCCTTCAGAATGCCTCTGATTTATCGTGACAGAAGCAGAATTAGGAACTGTGGGATAGAGACCAAAGAAGACAACAAGTATAAACATTTTAAACGTCATCCTGTAAATTCAACATAGCTAACGTGTATGCAAACTATCTGATATTAAGCAGTTCAGTCTTCAATAAGTGTTACAGACTTATTACAGATTTTTTAATAGCATTCGAAGTTTGATTGTGCCAGACCAAACTTCCATTATAAAAACCTTCATTCACCTGAGCAACATAAGGAACAAGAGCGGTTTCAAGGCTTATCCCTGAAATTACAGTTTGCGTGGTTCATTGACTGGAACAGTGCCTTGAAATCCACTTGGACGAAAACAAAAAGCATATATATTTTAGGTAATTATCACATTTTCTTTGACAAAATTAATCCAATCCAGGTTATTACAGTTTTGCAGTTTGTGTGAATACATTTCACTTGACATGCAGAACCATGTACTGCTAGGAGAACTTCAAGGAGGATTTAGGAAAAATAATTACATAAAACCATACTAAGGCAGTTTTATTTAAAAATAAAGATTTTCAAAAAAATCAGACCCAGTCTGTCCAATACAGAAGTTTAAGAAAATAAAAGTTTCTTACAGTTGCTTGACTATAATTAAACACCCATCAAAATATCTGTTTCACTTTCAGATGTAATATGAATAGCAGTTAGAGTCTGGTTACTTGTGTGGTGCGCATAACCGCATTCAAAGTGGTTTTGATAAAACAACTGGACTCTTAAGCCAAGTCATCTTATCCTACTAAGGAAGGCCCAATGAAAGAAACTGAAAAACATGTTTTATTTTTGTATTTAACTTCTAAATTATAGTATCATAAAAAATTATTTCTGCAAATGTCAGCTGCAGTCCGTTTTCAACAGTTGATGTGTTACGTACAGGTACAAATTATGGCAACTATACCTAGCATTCAAAATGTTGAACACAGTGCTGTATCTTGAACCTTCAGCCTTCCAACGTTTTTCTTCTCTCCCAGAAAATACTTTTTAAAATATCTAAACATCCACACACTTGAGTCTAGTAGAAATTAAAGGGATCCTTTTGCTGTTAACATTCTGTTTAGATTTTACTAATACTTGAAAATAGTAGCAAGCTAACCTCTAATATGTGTATTAACATTTGTTTTTAAAATATTTTTTACAAGGATTTTTGCTGTTACTCTTACTGGATGGAAAATACAGAATTCTTGCAAACTCAGTACTATGTCCTTTCGGCATCTTAATATCCACAATATTTTTCTCATTTTTTAAAGCACTGTGCTTTGTAAAATACTATGCTAAATCAGATTAAGTATTACTTTTCTCAATTCTGTATATTTTAAGTGTGGGCTGGTCCTACTCTAAATTCTCAATTAATTATATTCTCCTTCTTCTGAGGACATATAATATGCTGTTTCCACTTTATGCTAAGAAGGAATGAAGGAATTCTTCTTTTCTCCCCCCCGCAACAGATTTGATTGGCATCTGCATAGACCTTTTATAATGAAAAAATAACATTTGCAGGATTGTACAACAAATTTTTAAGAAAAAATAGAAACATTAATGACAAATGATTCTTTGTGCAACTGCCTTCATCCGTTTTCAAAACTGAGCTTTCTTAGAGTTCAAAATGAAAACCTAATCCATTAAGTAATACCAATTCTGCTACTGAATTTAACAGAAGCAGGAAATCTTCTCAATCTTTAGTCTAATGTAAAGTAACAGTATATTTCCATGGACGAAAGCAGCATTACCTTCACCAGCTAACTGCTAATAAATTGTCTGCTCTTCATGTTTTGCAGCTTTGGCATTTCTATGCATAGCAGCTCTTCAGCACACAAATTCTGTAACCTTCCTGCCTGTGTCTTGTCAATCCAAACTTTCTCTAGTAAAATGGCAAGAATTGCACCTAATCAAGATCCTTCACATATAGATTTAGTGGAAGAGCACATACCTCTAGATTATGCTGCCTAGCTTGACCTACGTGTTTTTCAACTTCAAAAATGTGAAAACATGGAGAATTTTGCTTTCAGTACAGCCCAAGGCACAGCATAAAACAAAACAAAACACACTGTTAAAAGTGCAGATGATTCACTATGTACTTAAAACTACCTAAAACTTACTTAGGTATTGCAAGTTTGAGGTTTTCCAGTCAGTGTTCTTTCAAATTCAGAAAACAGGAAGAGTAAGGAACATTACATTAATGGACACGGCCTTCCAAATCTAACACATACATCAAGTTGATCACAGAATCCCATATTACAATTGCAAAGAATGCCCGAGTTCTGCCATCGATGGTTACGTTCAAATAACTGTTACAGCACTTGCTTACTCCATCTGTAACAACAATTTTGAAAGTCTCTTGTTTGGAAATTCAAATTATTAAGTATAAACTGATGCAAAAAAAAAACCCCAGGAGCTTTAAAACTACTCAGTCAAATCATCACTGCTTTTAGGATTCTATCTCATGCTATTAAAATAGATAATATAGTGTAAGAGTTAGCAGTGTCTAATTCTCATCTATCAAAACTGAGAGAACATTTGAGGTGTTTGAGTTCTCCCTTGACGTATTTCTGAAGTAACCTCCTGTTAGTGGAATGTGAAGACATGTAAAATGAGACAGAATCTGACTCCATGAGCAAAATTAGGAAAGGCACATTGATAAGGTGTCCTTGACTACTTGCTGTTATCATGCTTATTACAATCGTGCCTAGAATTGCATTTACACAGATGGGTTTTACTCATGAGAAGTTGCTCTTTGGAAACAGCAGGGATATTTTGGATGATGGTACACCTACCTGGTCACTGCAACAGTTGTAGTTTTAGCATTTTCTTAACATAACACTAGTAATATTATACTATCTTAATCACTAAGTAACGGTAAGTAGTGTGAAACATAACTGCAAAATAACTCATAGGCTTCTGTTTACTGGTTGGTCCAAAACAAAGCAAAGCATTAATGCCTGTTAAGTGCTTCTCTTAACTTGTTTTACTCCAGGTGATTTTGTAGCAGCATATACTTGAAGGATAATATGAAATCCCCCGTAAAGCATACTCATCTCATGGCTGAACAAATCCAGAATGATACAAAATTTGGTCTTCCTTCCCCCATCCATTTAAAGTGTTCTTTATATTAGCCCTTCTAGGAAGAAAACAGAAAACTTTGTTTCCATGGTATCACTCAGCATATGCAGGATCTGTATTTTTGTTTATTACAAAAATGATGCTTCAGACTCAGTATGGTACTATTTGTGAGTCATCACAGCTAGACTGTGGGAAAGAGACAGGAGAATCACACAGAAGAGGGAGATATGCACTTATCTGAAATGAAATATTGAGACATGTTAACATTTGGGAAAGACAGGAGACTGTGAGGAAAGGAGCTCAAACATTTCTAAAATAAAATTATTTCTTCTGATGGAGAATTTCTTGATCTCACCTTTGGCATTTTATCTTGATTCTGAAAAAATTCTACTGTCATTCACTACACCACTCCTGCCATCAAGTACACCAGCACTTAAAACTAGAGGCTGAACTACAAAATTTACTAAGACTTAATGTTCCAAGCTAGTCTATGTCCAGTTGCAAGATTCTTTCTAGCAAAAAAAAGTCAATTTTGATTATGGCATCTGTAAACAGAGTAATATAGTGACATTTAAATTAGTAATAGGAATAATTTTGAAATGTATTCTCATCTACTTTTCCATGCTGCATTTTTCAAATCATGAAAGACTATATGTAAAGACCAACAGATTCACGTTTCCTGGCCATGAAAAAAATCCCTTAGGAATAACAGATCTTCTTCAAGGACTATTTGTCCATTCAAGTAGACTTAGTGCTGAGACACTGTGGTAGTTAAAGCACAAACAGAGGCTGTTGATAAAGTGGCAATGCATAACAATGTTGTAATGTATTATAAAGGAGCAATTGCCTGCAGTTCTTCAGTATGGATATGGCAATGAAGTTCTGCTTTACACATTCCAGGCACTAAGAATTTTGTAGCAGTGATTACAGGAGGTTCTTCTTCCCCTATAAAAGTGAAAAAAGTTATGTTCATTGATTAAAACATTGATTTTGTATTTGTTCAACATTTTAGAAACAATGCAAAGAATATTTATGAAAACCTTCTGGATCATAATGCCATACATTCATGAGGCTGAACTACCATGCTCAGTAACTCGTTATCTAAAGAATTAATACAAGTTTTATCTCTTCTTAGAGAAGACCTTATTAGTGAATGGACCTAAGTAAAGGATGATTGTTGGTACTTCCTCAAAATTAAACTGGTTTGAGCCTCAGTGGATGATTTCAAATATGATGAACTCTTTGAGAACCTTTTCTTTGCAGATCAGTAGTCTGCACATGAACTGCACCAAAAGAAAGTATTACAAATTATGTGATTTATGATTTTAATTAAAAAGATTAAATCAAACTGTCCTTTCAAGAAGAAAGGAAAGATCTACCTTGAGTTGCTAAATGACAGAGCTATTCACTTCTATTCTGACCAAATAATGGATAAAAAATAGGTAGCAAATAGCAAAAAATAGGTATAGCTAGTGCTATAACGTTTAACCTCTATAGCTGAAACATGTTAACAAGTAGGTATGTGACTTGAGAATTAATTACTGGAAAGACTGCGTCTTTCTTCCAGTGACTCCTTGGCAGCTGGCATACCCAGCTGACAGCTCTGTGATTGAATCAGGAGGAGAATACTGGAAAAGCATTCTTACAGAGAGGCCATAATTTTAAACTAGCATCCTACTTTCACGCAATACTAGAACCTTTACAGATATCATCTGTAATTTTTCCCGCAAATGTGAGAAAAGGCTGTGTTAGAAGATGGCAGAAAATTAAAGAATATAGTATTAATTTTGAAACAATAACAGAATATTTGTGGCTTATGTAATTAAATCAGTAAATCTGTATTTTTTCCACCTGAAATGTTTTCAGGTTTTAGTTATTTTGCCCCATAGAGTACCTAGCCAATAGATATAGATGCTGTATCTGTAAATCAACGTTTATATTCCCCCACTCAGATAATTCTGGCATCAAACATTAGTTGTGAATTATCTGAATATTAAAAAAAATAATCTGTTTAGCCAAGAGAAAAGTCTAACAAATTAGCTGACTATCAACACTCATTCAAAAAACCAGAACAGCATACCACCATCAAAATGAAATATTCACCTGTTATAGCTGCTCAAGGAAAATCTCAGCAAAGAGCAGTTTTATCCTATGAATACAATTGCTGGAACATTCCACACTGATGTCAGTGATGCCGGTTCAATGTACTGTAACTAGTAAGGTCAGATCAGCTTTTTACATGGCCTGAGGCAATATTTACACCTTCTAACTGTAGGCGTCTAAGCTGGGTATCTATTTTGGAGAGTGTCTTCCAAGGATTTAAATTCCTCCACTGAAACCCGTTTCTTCATTCCTCCCCACCCCATATCCAATAAGAAGCCTAATGTCACTCTGAAACTTGAGTTAACCACAGTGCAGACTATATCCCTAAAGGTTGTGTATGTATATCCCTAAAGTATGTGCTGGAGCAAAATAGGATATCGCTTTTAGATTTGTGGCTGTTCTGTAAGAATGCTTTACCATATCACCCTCTTGATTAAACCACACAGCTGTCAGCTGAGTATCACAGCTGCCAAGGAGTCCTTGGAAGAAAGCATCAGTGTCTCCAATACCAGGTCAATTAATGAGAAGTGACTTCTTAATAGAATTTCAGCAAAATCTTACTCCACAATAAGCTAAAGAAAAGATTCATTTTTCTGAAGTTACTGAAGCTTATCTTCTTTACTATTTTTATGCAATGCTTACGTTCCTCTGCAGCCTTCTGTAAGGCTCCTCACACATTAAGTATTTTGAGATGGCAAAAATATGCTCACAATCACTGAACATTATTTTTAAAACACTGCTGTATCTTACCTAAACCTGATGATGAAGAAACGCTTCCTGTAATGGAAGATGTTTCAATTTGGTCCGTCAATAGTCCTTCCATTAAAGGTAAAGATAATTCAGATGAAGGAACAGATGAATCATAGATTCCAGAATCTCGAGGCATATCTTTAAGATTTGAAGCTTTAACAACATGTAACAATGGCTGAAGAACAGAGCTGCCACCTTGAATGTCCTGAGTTTCTGTATCTTCTCCAAGGCTTAAGTGCTGAATCATACAGTGAGAGTTTGAATTCCCAGCTGAAATACTGTTTACCTCTGTTTTCAGGTAAAAATCACCATCCATCACTTGTTTATTCACTAAATCATTTAAAACCAAGCCCGAATCAAATTTTTCCATGACAGGCTCTGAGTAATGTAAAGAAGGGGGAGGGAAGGAAATAAATTGTTTCTCAAACCAGTCTGGTTCCTGATCAATGAACTGATGCATATTGCAAATGGCAACATAAAGGGACCTCCCAGATTTGCTCCTGAAATAATTCCTTTTACTAATGTTAACAGGAAACACCTCTGAATCCTGGACACCAAGGTCTCTTGAGTGTAAATGTGAATACAGCTGAGGGAGACTGTCCATGAGTTTGTATTTTGTACTTAGATCCAGAATAGCAGGGATGTCTCCTTCACAGGAGTAATCAAAGTAGACTGCGATGAACTTGCAGAGGTCATTTGAATTCTGCTTTGCTTGACGAAGCTTCTCTGCAACAGTCAACACAGCAAACAGAAAGAGTTCTCCTTTTCCTGCATCTTTGGTTACCCCTCTGTGTTTCCAGTTCTTTTTTTCAACGAAGTATTTCATTCCCTTGGAACACACAACGATGATAAACTGGGACTCATTTATTTCTTTCATAAGCCACTCTTTCTGACCTTCCTTACAAATTTTTACATCTTCCCACAAATCTAGAGCCACCTGGAAAAGAAAAGAACATTCCGGTTGATACTAATTATTAGACTATTAGATACATTTGCTAATAAAATTTAAATTAGTTATACTCAGTGAATCAGCTTTTATTTATCTGACAATTGAGAATTAATGATGAGTTTAACTACGGCTTGTCTCTGATGCAAATACAAGCTCTTTTAAAAGAGAAGTAAGTAATAATTAACTTAGCATTGATAGTGGACAGATTGGAATCAGTGATATAACTATGTCAGTAGTTATTCACCAAAATAAGCACAGCCTCACAGTCATTCCAAACTGCTTGTGGGCTGAACATTTCACTGGGCTAAGGAAGTGAGTGAATTGCTAAGGTAAAAAGGAAAACCTTCCAGACTTCAAAAAAAAAAAAAAAAACAACCAAGAATGTTAGTTACTATATGAATCCATTTTGATACTTATTTATTAAAGAAAAACATACCTAATTATACTTATGTTACATATAAATTTATGAAATCAACAAGTAACAGTGCACAGCCAAGTAGCTGAATGTAAACTGGATAGTTCCTTAAAAAATAAAACCACTATGGTTTTGGTACATATCAATATTTCTTGGTAAATAAAAAGAACATAGAAAATGTGGGCAGACCAAGTAAATTACTGTTTACTTATCTGATCAAATTAGTTATCAACAATCCACAATAAACAATGTATTGTGCCTGCCTCAAACAATTTAACTGTTGTATATCTGGGTCCGTAATCCATAATGTGCTGAATGTAATAGAAATCCATATTCATTTATCATCTTTTGCATATTAATCAAGTCTGATGCCAAGAATTTTCATATCTAGATACAAACATAATTAGTGCTTGTAACATCGAGTCCTTTCAGTTAGGATGCAAAGCAGCAGCAGTTTATCTCTGGTAAGAAAGGCCTGAAAATTTTATCATGAGTTGTTTTATTTTGTACTTTGTCCAATTTTCTGAACATTCTACTAGGTCTGAAATGTCTGTGGTCACCAAGGTGAAGGACACAACGCTTTACCTCACAAAAGAAAGAACGAGCAGAAGAATAACAGAAAAAAATAGATGCAAAAAACTTTCATAAGACACACACCAAAACCACTTACAAAATCTTCTCTCAAGTATTTTTCCAGAGAATAAAGTATTTTTGCTCTGCTGTATCATATATAACAGAGTGGAAAACTTTGCCATGTCAGAAGACAGAGAGTAGGTCTGGAACACAAGGACTCATAAAAACCATTAGCACACGGTCAGCTACAGGAAGAAAGTGATAATGCCTGAAGTGCTCAGGCAGTTGGACCAGATGATCATTGTCAGTCTCTTACAACTGAACTATTCTATGTATGGGAAAGAGAAGACATTTTACAGCTGCCTCGGAGATACTCTAATAAAGGTACAATGCAGGTAGTTTTTCTTTTGTGCCTGTTTTTGTTTCTGTTCTTCAAAATACTGTCTGATCGCCTATCTGTGAGAAAGAATTTTTAGTATGGTCAAGTTACTTTAAATGACTATTAAATGCCACTGGTTTTGTCCCTTATGAGAAAACATTCCAATTCCATATGAAAAAGACTTGTGCAACTGTTCTGTTATACATTGAGCATCACTTTTTATATTAAAATCCAGAGCTTTAATAACAACACATTTCTGTATGTAGATGCTACCAATATTTTGTTATATACATCTTAAATGAAGCCTGATACCATATGATCCCTGGTACATAGTTACTACAGTAACAGCACACCCTAACGCTATTTCAAAAAGGTATGGTGTAGCAGGGCTAAAATACATCTCTAAGACGGGGATTTCAATAAGTTACTTCTATAACACCTTACCTGACCCACTTTAAACACATGCATAAATGGTGACCATCCCCACCAACCATGTGAGGCACCGATCCCGCTGCCGTGTTTGGCCACAGGAGGTCAGACTGGCTGTACGCTTGAAAACATGGTTCCCGCGTAAGCATTTAAAATCACAATGGCAGGATTAAAATGCAGCAAAAAAGAGACTAACAATTGTCTTTCATTTTCACAGTTGAAAAGTGCAAGACTGGCCACATACTGATTATATTTAAGATGGCAGTCTCAGAGTCTAAGCCTAGTCATTCAAAGCAACAATTTAAATGCCTTTCTCATGGCTTTAAAGCAAAAACACGACAGACATATGCTTTTTTACGGCGTTAATGAAACAGAAGGGAAATGAAAAAATAAAAATCAATAAAAATACATGATGTCAACAATTAATCCTAATTACACAGATTTTGCTCTATGAGTAGGAGTTATGACAGATTCAACTACTTCAAAATTACAATATAAAACATTTTAGGAATACTGAAGTATATCAGGTATACACCAATACCTCTTTGTGGCTGCAGACCATACAGATGCAAGACCTACTAAACAGAAAAAGCAGTTAATACAAAACAAGCTAAACATGGCTGAACGAAAGTCCTGGAATCAATGCAATACACATTTCCACAGGCTATGATCTGTTCCTTTCCCAAAGTAAAGAAAATTTATATAGTCAATATTTCGAAAAATAATGAAAGTTATCTCTGTGGAGAGACTGAAATATCCAATTTTCAAGCACGTAATATTATGAGTTTTGGGGGTGCTGTTTCAATTAAGGAAACTCTGTTTACAGAAGAAATGTTGAGTTTACCTCACAGCCACAAAAGTCCTGAAGAAAATAAGCAAAGCATTGGATGACATTAATGTGTTTCTGGCAATCTTTATTGGAATAGCAGATGAACACTTTCGGCCGAGGACGAAGTCTTTCCACATGGAGACCTGCAGCATATGCTGGAGATTCTGAGCTCTCCTCATCTAGATGGGAATATATATTTTCTAAATTGGAAAAGAGAAAGAGAGTTCACACTATAAAGCTTGGTTTGGTTTGGTTTAGGCTCGTTACTAATGTGTACCGTAATTACTTTTTTCAAAGGTATTTCTTTCCAGCCTGAAAAAGAAAAGTTGCACATGCTCTATTTATCCAGTTTATGAGTTGTGACATATGTGGAACACACTTTGAAAGTGAAACATTCAGTTATTACTATACAACTCAGACAACTTAAGAAACATTTCTTTTATAAACAGAATGACGTTGCTTCACCTCTCTCCAGCTTCAAGTCTTCATCTCTGTTCAAATATCATAAGTCTTAAAGTTATATTATCAAGAGTTTCCAGTATAACAAAGTCTCTTGTTTAAAAAAAAAAACACATAAAACAACACAAGCAAAGTAAGAATATTAAACCCAAAGAACATAGATCTGATGAGAATATCATACAGTATCTCTCTGCTGTATTCATATACACACAAACACACCTTCAGACATTAATGTGAATTAAGATACTAATTTAAATCAAAATAGCTATTAGTGTTTCTTTCCTTGCATAGATGCTTTTATGCAGGAACATGAAAGTCTGGTTTTATGCCAACTAATTCAATCTAGTTCTACAGTTGATTAAGCTAATTTGGAATAAAGCATGAGTATTTCAAAATACAAATATCTATCTAGGGATTTAATTTAGAACAATTCATCAGGAATAACTATTCTGAACAGCTCTCTCTGTAGAGAAATCCTTAGTGATTTGTCTGGGGTTTTTGTTGGAACTGTGCTAGCTGTGAGCAAGGGATAGCTATAGAAGACCAGGAGGTAAAAGGATTTAACCCAGATGGCATTCAGCACTTGCAGTACAGCTCAACGCCAAAATTCAGATGGGTAACACATATATGTGAGGTTTGGGGAAGTAATCTCTGTTTCCATATTCATGAAACCGCATGATTCCCTAGATTCTACAAAAAATGCCAATTGATTTTTAACATCTCAATGTGACAAGTGTGGCTTGCCAGCTCCTGGACACAGAGGAGAGAGAAGTCAGCAAAGAGGGATGGAATCCAAATTAGAGAAACATCTGCAAGTAAGTCTTAGAAAGAGTAAATGTAGGAAGGTGGCTTACGATGAAGTGTAAAAGCAACTTCCAGAAAAGTGAGCAAGTCTGGAATAACAGATATAGGTAGTATTCCAGACAGTGCTGAGAACTGAATTGGTACCACATGGCTTTGCTTTCCTTCTGGTTTAAAATGAATATGAATTAGACATTCTGAATTAAATAAGGGAATGTTTAAAATATATCCATTTACAGATCTGTTTGTATTCTACATGGCCATTCAGTACTTATAATAAATAAAAAGAAACCCAAACCGCAAAATATTTCCCAACAGCCATTCTGTTCTCTCCGTTCTACATTGAAGTCTTGATTTGTGATACAATACTTTCTACGGCAACAAATTACCATCAAGCAATGACTAAAAACTTGCTATAAGATTCAACGCACAAAAAAGCTGTGGGGAAGAAGAGAGAAGTAGAAAAGAAAGCTCTTCAGATAAAGGTATTGCTGGAATAAACCTACCAGTTAAGACTTTTTTGGTTGCAAAAGTGCATCTTTAAATGGAGCTCTGTATTGAATA
The DNA here is from genome assembly GCA_013398225.1 of Steatornis caripensis. NCBI lineage: Eukaryota > Metazoa > Chordata > Aves > Caprimulgiformes > Steatornithidae > Steatornis > Steatornis caripensis. The sequence goes on along the minus strand of VZSC01002770.1, from coordinate 183,942 downwards.
AACCCTCTTACCTTGCTGTTTCTTGCGGCACATCACTGTGAAAAGCGTTGCAAATGCTGAAATGACAACTAAAGGGACTGTAATGGCAATAGCTCTTATTGGTCCGGCCCATGGAGAATGTACTTTGAAAAATAAAGCAGAATTAGCCATATGCAAATGAACTATATTATAATTATCTAAGGAAATCTTCACACTGGGAATGTAAAACTGCTGCAATATACTGTTATCAGGTAATTACCAACTATACAGTAGAACCAAACATCATGTTCTGCTCCATGTTCTGCTCCATTCTAAACAGGTTTTATGCTGATCACCCCAACACCACAGCATTAGAGTGACTAACAACTAACAAGTGCTGCATGCCAACTCATACCTCCTCCCATCAGAAGAGCTTTACATGCAGTGTAGTTTTGATATGCAATAGTCATTTGGACCTGACAGATTTTTGTTCCAGAGTGCTGAAAGCTAGTTCATTTAGAAAGAACTGTCTTCCTGCACAGATTACTTTCAGCAACGTGCACTAGGACTCAGTCCATTTTGCCCATCACCCTCATCTGTGGCTATATTTTGTGTCTGCAGTTATATTTTGAAATCCCTACTTAGCTTCTCAATAACTGGTCTGATACATAGGCATGCTAAGCATTCACCTGACAGGTTTTCCGGACTGCTTAATTTCATTTCAGGGCTGATGTACACAGGCAGGTAACACGTTCAGGCTGCTCTCACAGTTTCATTATATTATTTCCATACTACTGCATGCATCAGTTGCATGCAATTAAGATACAATCTATGATTCTTCATATCCTTATATAAAACATAAGTGACTCGCACAAAGATTTCCAATGATATATTGATCTAAACTGTATTAAACATAAAAGTACAGAGATGTAGATGTGTATGTACAAGTGTGCATGCCTACTCTTTTTTCATTAGGTCAAAAGATCACAGCACAATTGCCTCAATAGTCCTGATTATGGCAAACAGACACAGGTCAAATCAAGATTTATTTCCAACAAAATTAAAACAGGATTTAAATTAATAAGGTAAATATTGTATACTGTTTAAAAAACAAAATTCATACCTGGTTTTAGCGCATAGTGCATTGTTTTCCTTGTTGTATTAGTATCATCAACCAGCTTGGAAAAGTAAAAGTTGAATTTTAATTGTGGAAATTTAATTTTATTTATTTTCTGCAATCTGTAAACAACTATAACATCTTTCATGACCAAATATGAAGAAACCTACTGTTCGAAAAGTTAAAATTAAAGAGCACCACAAACTAGTTGATTAGTGAAATCATTTATCTTTCTTGGTACATATTTTAATGTTGTAACATTAAGTTTCAGAGTTCACATCAAGAGAAATATCTACCTTTTAAGTATAGTAAAAATTG
>VZSC01002770.1:144666-182418 GCA_013398225.1 Steatornis caripensis | reverse complement strand
GGGGGGGGGGGGGGGGGGGGGGGGGGGGGGGGGGGGGAAATCAAAGTCCAAGAATTATGCAGGCCCACAACTTTACTTGAAGGCACAGATGAAACCGTTATGCACTCAGAGAAGCAAAGCTATAGGAAGGTCAAGAACAATCTGTCAAAAAGCTTTTACTTGCCCAAGGTAATTCATTAGGGATGTCTGAAGCCAAATTTTACCAAAAAGTGACCTGAAATACTTTAATTGCAGTTAATTCCTCCATTAACATACTCATTTAGCTGTTGTACAAATGACTCTTTATAAATATTACCTCAATTATATAATCCCCTGGAGATAACTTCTGAAGAATACAACTTGTAGTATCTGTATTTTGCTCCTACATCAAAGAAAGAGAATACTTTGCAAGCCATTCACATACTTTTAAAACCTAATAAAAATACATTCACATTGATTTAGAAATATACAGTGCCCTCCTGTATTAGGGCACCTTAAACTGGCGAAACTAAGTTTCTCCGTTCAAATAAGCAAGGACTACAATCCGCTGCCTGCACAACTAAAACACGATTAATTATCAAAAAATATCTTAAAAGTTTGGTCTAATCATAAACTTTACAATATGCCCTGAAGCTCCCTAGCCTTCAGAGACTTCAGATGAAAGTTTGACCAGTGGGAACAAACTTGCCATCAAATACTAACCAAAGATAAGGAAAGCAATGCAGCAAATTGCAGCTCCCACAATAAGACTTCGGCACACAGCTGAACAAAACCACATAGAGCCTAATTCCATGCCCATACTAAATGTACGAGAGTTATCTTGTGATGCCATCTCAGATGGGTCATCTGTAAAGCAGCCAAATTTGGTGCAAAGGTGAAATAAAAAAGTGGGAAATAATATTTACAACAAACATAATAAAACTGCAGTTTGAAGTACTAATTAGTTGTAGGGTCTTCAAGAGAGAGAACAGTCTCTTCCCATTTGCTTATACTATCAAGTTCCAACGAAGCCCTCAAGCCCAGTTTTGACTGATGAGTGCTATCATTATCATAATACAATTATTATTTACATAAGCAGTACCAAATAATTTTAAAATTTTAAAACTGATAGTATTCTATATTACATTAAGTTTTTTAAGTTTCTATAAAATCTTAGAACATTTTAATGTTAATAGGTTTTGTGCTTTTAAGAGTTGCAACACTCAGTGACGTACCTGTTTGCATGTTTTTTGCTTAAATGGCCCTTCATGCTTAAGTTTGTAATGAAGAAAGTAGTATCTAAATCCAAAGTTGTGAGGTGCGTGATCAAAGGACACTTGCATGTTAAAACCCTGCTGGGTAACATTCAGATTCCTTGGCTTCCAGTCTGTCAGAGGAGATATTCATGAATTGGAAAAAAGTGACTCTTCAAGTACAGTAACTTTTCGTAAGATGAATATACGTGAAGTATTGCATTTTACTTACAAGGTTTGCAGACAAGGTTTTCTGGCTGTAGCAACAATTCACACGCTACAAATACACAGAAAAATCATTAATGATACAGTATCAAAATGCGATGCTATTTAAATAGAAAAAGAACTCGTGCAAAAGAAGGGAGTTCATAATTTTGAGGACAGTATCCCCATTTCTTTCCCAGTCTCCAATATCCCCGGAGTAAATACATTTTGCAAACTTAGCTGCTTTGTTACGATTTTAAGTCCGTTCTCATCTTTATATGAGAAACACAGGTTCATTAATTTGAAAACAGCATTCCTGAGAGAGACAAGTAGGATAGCACCAGGCACGGTACAGCAGGAAAGGAAGCTGAAACTAGCCTTAAATACATTTACTCACAGTAAGTAAGTATGCCGAGCACTATGACAAAGACAAATGTTACTGGGGTCTGCATCAACAGACAGTCTTGAAAACATTTTAAGAAAGTTTTATAGGGCAAAAAAACCTGAGTAGGACAAATATCAACATTTGACCCCAAAGAGTACTTGCAGTTTCTCATCATACTATTTAAGCACTGAGGAGCTTATTCAAGTTTCTTCTAACTACAATGAGAATTGGTAAGTAATTTTGAAAAATTCTACTTTATTTGTTGCTATCTAATTTTATACGTACTCATCGGTATCTATCGCTAGACATTTGGTTTTGAAACTGTGATCTCAAAAACAAAGTAAGCTTCTTCACAATGTCCGGAGAGGAGAAGCAGCAAACCACCTTCACAAGTGAAATGTTCCTGAGAACCACGGAAGTAACCCTGCTGCAGGCAAACCTGAGAATCTCAAGCCCACACGAGACTTTTCTTCAGGGGAAGGGGCAGGGGGCAGCACTCATCGATCAAGAAGTGATATGCAATACTATATTGTATGCAATACTTACGTCTAGTTCGGAAGAAAAATGGGTGATAATTACTTTCATTTTTAATGGAAGGAAAGGGAACAATCTTTACAAAGTAATCTGTTTCAAACTTCAGGTTTACAAAGGGTTGGGATTCCATTCCCTACAAAAAGACAAGATTGCAACTATTTTAAAATCAACTATTATAACTGAAAGTATCTTTCAAAACAAGCCCACAGGTTTGCAAACACAAGCATAAATTAATACACTAAGAATCCTTTACCTACCCCTCTATTACACACTGACACGAGGAATCCCAGGACAAGTTGGATGTGGACTATTATTACAGATATGCACCTGTATGCCAGCCACCCAAATGACAGCTTCCAGCTTCAGGAAAGCTTCTATAGAAAGGGGACTAGATCTGTTCTCTAGATCAACAACTATCATTAGTTTAAAGAACAACACTTTTAGGAAGCAACCTGCATCCTAGTAAACAGCACATTGTGCATAGATTTGGACAGAAATATACTTAGATTTATATGCAGCATATAAACACCTCAAAGACTACTCACACAATCAAGCAACAATGAAACTTTTCTGGAAACAAAGCACTTACTGTTCGTTTAAAACTGGGACTGAGCTGCTTTGGATCTTTTAAAACCATCTGCTGGCATTGTCTTCCTTCTGATTTTAACTCCTCAAGTATTACTCGAAATCCTTTCAGGTATTCAATCCCTGCAAACAGCAGGGCATTTAAGCAGAAGACTAGCATTTCAAAACATATAATGGGGTATTTCATGTAATTCGAATATATTTCATTTGTCTTTACAAATAAAATTTACCATTCATATGAAATATGTTTGTGTTTTAATACCTGTTGTTGTCTGTCAGTTCTTCCTACATTTCCTATCTTGCCTATTTAGAATTCAGTCTTCAGCAAAGGCTGCCATTACTACATACTTGTGTAATGCTTAGAGCAGAGGGACCCACATCTCAGCTGTGGCTTCCAATCGTCACGGCAATGTAAGTTGTCATTACCTTCATCGCCCTCAGCAATACTTAACAGTAATTTTGCATTTCCATTATTAGCAATGAAATACTCCTTTATAACATCTTCCTATCATTTCTGAGACTACCAGATTAAAGGGGTGGTTGCTACAACTTCTTTAGTTCTAGTATAGTATGGGATAACAGAAAACTTGACTTAAATGGAATGGAATTTATTCCAGTGAGTGAATACTTCCATTTATTTATAACTGATGCCAGAACCACACCCATTTTTTTCAAGTTACGCTAACACAACTAACTCTCAGCACAGTGTCTTTACAATTCTTCGCAATGTTCTCGTAATGTAATCAGTTCATTACATGACTGAACTGGGCCACGGTGATGCGAATGTCACAGGACTATGCCAGTGCGTTACACTGTGATAGTTTTATGGCTCAGGTCAAAGTGACTGCATAGTTCTTCAAGACTAACTACCACTACTCCATCTAGTTACAACTTTTCAACAGCATTACACATGGCAGAATACATATTTATCAGAGACACAGCCACAGCCTTTGTAAGCTAAATGCTACATAAATCGAAATGGATTCATTTGACTTTATGTTATACTTGTAAAATTAAAAAAAAAAAAAAGCCAAAATGATTTTCCACGGACCTCCTCTGCTTCACCGGTTTTCACTGTTTTGTTTTGGTTTGTGTGGTTTTTTAACGTTTTATAATCTTGTAGAAGATGAAGACCATGAGTTGCCCAACGTGTTTTTAACATTCCATGGAACAAAAGCACTATTTGTGCTTACATGAAGACCATGAAAGAGAAAGTGTCCAGTCTCCATGTCACCTGAGATGTTTCAATGGTGGTTCTGTCCTCATGCTTTCCAAAGATTTAACCTCTGATGATTACAGGAAAGAACACCAAGCTTTGTTTCCCATACAGATTTGGTTCATCCAGTCCGCAGCTGAAGATTACAAAATGCTTTCAACTGCACAGTTTTGCAGAATTAAGTGTAATTTTCACATATGTTTCTAAATTCCAGAAATTAATTGGGGTTTTTTGGTATCAAAAAAATTATGACAGCATAATTTAATACTGGGAGGCCACAAACAAAAAAGACAATTTTTCTTACCTTTCTAAAATGTTTGATTTAATAAATGCAAGTCTAGGCTAAAAAATTTGTATCAAGTTTAAAAAATGCACATGTGCATTATTAGCCATATCTCATCATTTGGGATGCAATTCTACTACATAAATAGGAACTTCCAGCTCTTACCAAGTCATAAGAAAAACATGATTTTAAAGCTTTTTGAGGGAGTATGAACCATGAAGCAGCAAGTTGAGACTCTGCTGTATGAGGAAAAGAAAATGAAACAAACAAATTTCTGTTTTAATTTTGAAAACTGTATTGTGCTTAACTCTAATTATAATTGCTTAATTGATAAAAAGCACCTTTGCAGTTAAAAACTCTTTAATGAAGTATTAAAAACATTCAAGAAGGAAACTTCACACCCATCATTTGCTAAACACTGGTGACTAAAAAAAATTAGTTCATATTAAGTTACTCTATTTAGGATCTTAATTAGTGTGAAGAAAAAGAAGCAATGAGCAGGTGTTGTTATACAGAGAGTGCAGTTGTCTCCAAATTTTGTTGATTGCATGCTCCTATCAACAAAAAAATTTTGAGCGCAAACCCCCAGTATATTTCTTTTTTTCTTGAAATTTGGCCAGTAGATGTCTATCTTCTCTCATGCCAGTTGTTCTTGCAATCTAATCACAACATGTGCATTTTTTATATTTTTAACGACTGAGTTCAAAACTCTGCATTTGGAAGATTTTTAAACTAAGCTAGGAAATTCAGGATACCTCAGGTACCACACCTGAAACTTGAATGTCTGACAGAGACTGAATAAGGGTGCCAATGTCAATCCGTGTATTAAATATTAGTAAAGCTTAGTTTTTGTTTTCAAGATTTAAGAAAACCTATTTAAACTGAAGTGCTAAAATTTTCTCCACGTGCCCCAGCAGATCATCTTGCGCACCCCCTACTTTGAAGGCTATGGCTCTAGTGGGCAACAAGGTACTTTCAGTGACATTTAATTGATCGAAGAAATTTCTTCGTGACCAGACCTGACACAGAAACACATTAAAGTTTGTGTAGCTATAACTAAATAATGTTTTCCACTTGTAGGACAATCTGCATTCTAAAGAATCTTTAAGTGTATCAGCAATTAAACTCACTCAATGCCACTGAAATGCACCAATGCCTTGGGGCAGAGAACAAAATCAGGACTACTGCACATTCCGAAGTGCAGGAAAAATTCAACAAACTGGAATAGGAAAAAACAGCACAGGGCTGCAGAGAGCATCCTAGTTTTAAGAGTATTTCAACTGAGCTAGTAAAAATAGCAGCTTTGCAAAACTATTAGGGACTTCCTTCTTCTTAAGCAGTTTGCTTCAATGATTCCAAGCATAATGTAATTATTTCACTTAATACCCATCAGCAAGAAGTTATTACAGAAGACAGGATGAATTAGCCCATTTCCCTCTACTACTTACCAATGGCATTTGCTGTCCAAAGAATTGTCACTGCAACCTGTTCATAACATGCGTACTGACTGATAGTTATGTTCTGCACATCTCCAATAATGTGTTTTCCCACTGAATTCAGATAAGGCGTGCAGTCTGAAAACATGGAGAAATAAACGGTTTAAGGAAAACATTCTAGCTGACATTCTTGTGCAGTACCACAGCAAGTAAATAGTAATCTGCCAACAGCCCCAATCTTAAAGATCTATTCAAGCAACCAGTTTCCAACATGACCCACACCTTTCCATGTAAATAAAGAATTATGTTAACTTCCTAAAATTTCTTCGAGATTGAGCAAAGTAAAAGTCCATGTGCACTATTTAGTCCATGAAAACAAGTACTGTATAGTACAATGCAGACAAAGCTTTTGTCTCAGAACACTGAAAACCACAAAACTTTACAAATCATTGAGCACAACCACTTTCACCAGCTGCAAAACCCTAGTTCAGAGGACTCCAAAGATCACCAGTTTCTAATACCAGTGTAGCCTGTACCACAGCAAGAGTAAAAATGCCACATGCTGGGATTCCCAAAAGAGAACAATTTTTCCTCACTAATTACTCAAAAGAATATGAGGACTGACATTAATTTTGTGCATGTACAGTGCTTAGAGCAAGAGAATGTTGGTCAATGATAAGGCACGTATGAAAACAATGAACAATGTGAAGCTTTAGAACTGGTGCTCAAGAAGTGCTTTTTAACCACAATACTGCTCGATCTTGACCACAAAGAACCTACTGCCTAAAACCATCTCATCTGTCATCTATTCGGTAGCCGCATCCCTATAGACCATTTTCCTGCCACTGGATCCAGTCAGAACTGGTTTAGTCTTGTTATCCCCACAAAATACAGTGTACTCCCTACAGTTACAGCTCTGCGAAATGTGATTATAGAAAACCTCAGTTTTCATTAAGAAAACAAAATACAAGAAAAACATTCTTGAGTTCGTTCTTGAACTTTGACTGTGTCTTTATGCATTCAAAACAAGAAAATAAATAACCCCAAACTTCATTACTTTTAAAGCTTTACAATGTTTAGGCTCATATTTTGTGGCAGGAAGATAGGTAGAGGTCAGGGAATTCAACAGTTCTGGCGTACATTATACATGAAGATGTGTATGCACAAACATTCTGCTTTTGAACTAGTGAAGCAAACAAAATTCAGAAACAGTTGACCCATGGATCATATATTACTAACTGATGATTAATTCTAAAAAAAAATGAGATTTGTCTATATAGAGTTTGTAGAAACAAAACATGAAAAAAACATACGTTATGATAAGCCAATGTGGTAAATTTGAATTTAATTCAGAGGTGTGATCTTAAAGGCAAGGAAAGAAAAATTATGAAGTGAAAAGCTGTTTAGAAAATGTCTTTTTACTATGAATAACAATGGTAAGGGGTCTTTTATGTAACTGTCAAGCAAATAAGAATAGAACAGTTTGTACAACATTGCCTTTTACAAAAGTTGGGCAATTGGTACTCACTCTGCTGTTTGTAGAATTCTGTTGCTATGAGTGAACTCAATGACAGCATGAACTTCCTCTTAGGAGAACAGAGTATCTCTTTCAATGGAAAGTTTGAAGTAACAGTTTTTTGCTAGGTCTGGATCTAATTAATAGCAAGCCCAAGATTTTGGATCCTGGTTACTAAAATTTTATGTTCAAATGACAATTTGCCAAAATCGAATATAGCACAAATTTCTGAAGTTTGACTGTGAGTCATTGATTCACATTTTTAAAGAACAATAGATTTAGCAAGAAAACAGAAGGCAAAAATTAAACTTTTCAGAAAACCACTTCCTTTACTTGAATACAAAAATATACAAACATTTGTTTCTCACCTGAATAAATAATCTACCTAACTAATTTAACAACATAAAACACAGTTCAGTAGATTTGCTGTGTGGCAAAATAAAAACCTTTAGATCACAGCCAGCAAGGCAAATTTCCTTTTGGGCTGGCTTATTCATGATAAGTATGTATTTCCATATTATACAAAACCCTTTAGCCTTGACATCAGGGAATTCTTTTCCTAGTACTACAGAACTCAAACAACTCCTTTGTCCAGGAAGTATGCAGTGCCAGCAGAATTTTGAACTAACACTTGTCATTGGTTAAACACAGTTCTTGGTGCCAGAATTAATAGAAAAAACATGACAAATACTGGGACTTAAACAGACTCCGTTGTGTTAACTAAATGTGGAGATCTCTGTTCTGACTGATATTATTTCCCGTTTTTCTTTATGTAGATAAAAAAAACATAACTCCTTTGTAGTGACCACTTACCTCTTGTACAATCTGACCTACTTAAATTTTGCTCATTTTAAATATTAACATCAAATTAGATTTAAAAAAAACTCACATTGAAGTATTGCAAGTTCAGAAATTAACATAAAAAGAGAAACAAAAGGATGATCAGAATGAAACAAAAGCACTATTGTTAGGTTTCCTGACACATGCTCTCAGTGATGAAATTTTACCCACTTTCAGCCTCTGAGGTAATTTCTTTTGGTAGGCAAAAAAAATCAACCTGTGACTTGCACTTGCGTTAACACAAACACGACTGCTGTGTATTAGGACCTTCTCTTGACTGTACACTGAGTTTATATTGATGCTGGCCACTGACTGCCCAAATAAGGATAAATTCCCAATGTAGTCAATAGTCATACCTTACTGACCAGACAACATAGAAGACAGAAACCTTTTAAAAATGAAAACAGTAAGATAGAGCCATTTAGCAGATGTTTGGAGAGGTCTGAAGTATTATTGCTGTCACCTGCTTATCAGTGTTATTATGCTAGAGATTACTTTCTTCTTAGTTTAGCTGCAAAACAGACCACATCTGCTACAGTACTCAAAACATCTGTCTTCACCGAAAATGCAGACAGCAGTTTTCCACTAACCTGGTCTTTTAACACTGTGGCTAACTAAAAGTTCCAACTACTTCAACTAGGTGAAGAGATGCTATTCATCTTCAATATTCATATTCAATATTCATCCCTGCAAAGATACATTTTTAATATATTCCCAGTATACAAACTACATGTTTTCTGCCTCGAGACAAACTTTACACCCCTTTCCCCCAAAATTGCACATCAGAGAAAAGACGTGCAAAGCTTCACATAATCCTTTCCTATGACTTTGTGTGTAGCAAACCTTTCAATGACTACATTCTCTCACAGAATAAAATCATTCTCTGTAATTTTCCAGCCAAATACTGGGCAGGTGATGTAGGCCAATCTGAAATTACTACAAATTATTAGATCGTTTTATTACCAGTGAAACATGGGAAGGAGAAGATCCACCAGACCCAGGAGAAACAAATCTAGATTTTAAAATTATGTCAATAGCTGATGCTATTCTCAGAGCCATTTTTAAGAGACATGTTGCTATATATTGACAACTGTGATAGGGTTCTTGATTTTTGTGAATATAGCGCAAATTTTCAACTTACTGTCATATTTAAAGGTGATATTGAGTAGCCCATTGTTCTTGGTGACCGATGACAGCCCCTGTAGAGAAATATCAAGAAAATAATTTGAATAAAGCAAGATACTTTTCACTTACCTAGATTTTTGTTTTGTTGGAGGATGATAGAACTAATTTTTTTCCTTCTGTTTGGGCACACTATCCATCAATTTGAACAGAATGACACAACAGACTGCAAACGCCCACATGCACTCACCGGTCATCAACTTTCCAAATATAATACTCAAAGAAGTGAAAACAAAGAGAAACGGAAGTATGAATATAATATTTAGATGTAGACATGAAATTGTGACTTAACTAGTATGACTTGCCCAGAAGAATTTGAATCATAGAAGCTTATTTTTGAAAGAAAGTTAGATGATGTTCTCAACTTCTCAAGGTTAATCATGCCCGTACAAAAACCACACCTTTCATCAAGGTTTAATGACAAATCAAGTTGTGTTCTCCAGGGCAAACACAATGCAAGAGAAGAAAAGAGAATGTCAGTCTGAAAAAGCTAATCTCAGTTCCAGAGTCATGAGAAGGAGTATCAGAAGTTCAAACAGAGAGAAGAAGCAATGTCACTACTAAGCACTGCGGTCATAGCACTCTATTTCTATTTTTTTGGTGAAGGTCATTTTCAGGAAAGAAATTGAAGGTAGAAGCAAAACAGTAGAAGAACTGATCAAAGAAGCACTCATCACTTCCCAGATATTCCTCATCTCATTAACTACCTCATAACAGGTGCCCGAAGGACTCTATTACCTATTTGTCAACTGGGCAAACTAACCCACCAAATTTTCAGCATACTCAGAATTCATCTGTAATCAAGTCATCCTTTTTTCATAAGTCTAATATTTTTCAACGCTCACAAGAACGACACAGCACTCAAAGCTTAACATAAGCTGAGGTATTGTAAGCCAGGACACAAAACCTACAGCCTGGTTCATCAGTGTGCCCAAATTGTATACGGGAGAAGCTCTTACTACAGAGAGAGCATCAATGTTCAGTGTCTAGATATGTGCCCACATCTATCCTTCATTAAATTATTTTATACAGATATATTTCTAAGTTATTTATGTTCCTGTGCCTGATACAACTCTTGTGGAATTTATATTTCCATGTGCTTTGAGTATTATGAGGTTTATGCACTGGATTACTTTTCTGTTGTACTTCCTTATGTGAGAGGCCCCCATATAGAGGACCCAATCATTTTACCACGTATTGTAAACATTTTAAATAAATTCTTGCTGAGAAGAGCTTAATTAGACAAAAACACAGATGGAGAATTTACATTTCAATCTTCCCATTGATAACTGGCTGAAATCAACAAATAATTAAAGAGGAACAAATGAAACAGGGGGTTTCCAACTGGAAAAATTCAGATAATTATATCCCATAACTTTTCCAGCACAAGTGCGTATTGTAGAAATCCATTATGCTACACCAGACATCATTTTCTGTTACCAAATCCTATCAAAACAGATACTGCTGTCCTTGCTGAGTATCACAGAAACTGAGGACCAACAGGAGCATTACTCCCTTGCTTTCCTAGGGAGAAATCCAGACACATACACAAGCTAATGGGTCTGGTGTCTCTTTTATACCTATACAAAAAAACTTCAGACTTCAGGGACAGCAATATCTTAAGCACTGAAACTGTCTTTGAAACACAAAATGTAGCATCACCCTCACCCCTACTAGACACAAAGCTGAAAACTGCAACATTGATTCTATAATATCATTTCCCGAAAGGCAAACAACATCATATTTACCATTAACTTTAAACAAAATACTACACATTTACATGGAATTATATCTGGTTTTACAGCTACAATGTAAAGAACAGAAGTTAATAGTATAAAAGGACTCCAACAGTAATTAGATGTTGTCACAATCACATGTAAAGATTCACTTAATAGTCACACACAGGTGTTTAGAAAGAAAAACAAGGTATGAGTTAAGTTATCTTTATGTAGTATTTTACAGGTGGGTTTTTTTAAAGAGTGAAAGCAAAGCAGATCTTGACAGTACTGTTAGAAGTGAAATTTGTAATCTCACTTTCTTCTTAGGTGGCTTTTCATTTGTTTAACTTTGATTTAGTTTGGCACTAAACAAGCTGTTACACAAAAAGGTTTCCTGAAACCGGAAGGCATCAATTTTTTTCAGTCTTAACTTTTCTATTAATATCTGTTCTGTTTTGACTCATTTTCCGTTTCTCTAAAGCTATACAAAATCTTATTTAACTTAATAATACATTAAAATAAAGAAAAAAATGCAAACAAAAAAGTGACTACACAAACCATCAAATTAATTGTTACCTGTCTTCCTTTTGTGTCCTAGAGCTGAATTTTTGGGACATAAATTTCACCAAAGCCCACAGAAAATTAGCACAAGTATGTTAGTTCTTTAGATAGGATCTTTTATATCCTATATTTAAGAAAGAAAACCAACATAGCAACGCTTTTTCCTGCACCTTTAACTGAATTTCTACTGGAATTATGGTAACATCACAAAATACGTAACAGTAGAAGTATAAATCAATATACCACAATCATTAATAATGTAGATGCAAAAAGCAAATATAGAATAAGCCAAACTCTGCTGAACTTAAGCAGCACATGACAGTTACTGGTTGTAAAACTTTGCTCCCAAGTGTATCAAAGTCAGAAAAAGGCTGCAGTAACTTGGAAGAGAACTAGGGCCACCTTAAAGTGGTGAACTAGGTAATTGTCATACGAGTTATAAGTAAAAACACGTAAGCTAGTCAGACAATTTGATCGTACTAAACTTTGCTATTAATCCTTTAAGCACTTACTGCTGTGAGTTTAAAAATACATTCTTCCAGGAAGCATTCCCTTGTATTTAATCCATAAAGTAATTGTGCTATTTAAATGGTTTATAGCTAAGATAACTTGTTGTTAAAGCATCTTAAACTATAAATACTAATGCTGTGGCCTTAGGGCTCTACATTCTTAGTTAATTAACTACTAAGATTTGTTGAATTTACATGCAGCTTTTAATTTATCCTGAACTGTACTAGAAAGCAAGCCTCCATTGCCTGGAGCTTTGTCTATAAAAGCCCTTTGGTCCACATACTTCTGTACACACTGACTGAGAAGGGCTACATGGGAAAGAAAACAGCCAAAACACCACTGATCTTTAAAGAGATAATCAAAGTTGAAATGGACACAGATTAAATTACAAATAATCTTGTTTGTCAAAAAGCGGAGGTGGGGGAGTGTTATCCATAACAACATTAAATCTCACATTACCTGAGCTCAAAGCACAGAACTCCACAGAAAACATGATAAACTAAGATCCAAATCCTGCATCTATATTGGGCAAGCAAGCCAGAAAGTATTTCCATCACGTACCACGGACCTCAAATCACAGAGACCAGGATTGGATCTTTTTCTCAATCTACACGAACAGCTTGGACAGTCAGTTAAGGATAAGATCCTAAGAGATCCTAAATCAGCACAGTTCTGAATAACACTAATACACATCATCTCCTGAAGAATTAATAATGCATTGAATGTTCAAGGCATGTGCAGGCATTTCATTTTATTTAATACCTTTCAACATGAAAGAGTACAAGTACTAATAAGAGAAAGACTATTACATGAAGTTAACCTGTATTTTTGTTTGTTTATATTTTTCTAATACCTACTCTTCATTTATTGTAACAACTTCTTAATGAAATGCACTTATGACAACTCTTTCTACCCATTACTATGCCAGAGAGGAACAAAGTTAGGATTAAGTTTCTAGAAATAAAGCTTAAACGAAATTTTAACCACAGGAACTAATTGAGTCTCCAAAAAAAGTTATATTTAACTAATGCCTGCCATCAGAGGCATAAACTAAATACAACAGAAAGAAGCAAAAAAAAATTGCTTGATTTTTATTGTTTAACTTTTCCCTCTTCCTTTTAATCCAGAATATATATTGTTTCATACTTGAAAGTAACATCTATTTTTTATATTTGACAATTCCTGCCAGAGATGGCATTGGTGATTTCAGAATTGTCCTATCTATAACCATTTTTAAAAATAATATGGAAATACACTCCAACATTCAACTTTTGTTGAGCAAACACTCTTTCATTCAATAAAGGTAATTTATGCATGTGACTAGGCACTGTGAGGCAGCCACTTTAACATCAATGCTAGGAAACAGAGATAGATGCTAGCACTAATTACAGAGATCTGGTAAAGGAGGTAGGAAATCACTACCCCTCAAGCATAGCCTTGTGCACCAGACCAGAACAGTAATCACGATTCATCTTTCATATGTTGTTAATCAACACACACATGGTCCCAATTTCATGCTCCCATGAGGCAAACATGGGACAATTGTTTTTGAACTCTAACATCAAGATGAATAATCAATGTTTATCATACTCATTGCTCAGTAACCTAAAAGCTTTATATTTGACATCTGCTGTTTTCATTTTAAAGCTTTCTTGATGCCTTCAACCAACTTAAAATATTTTCTATTTCTACCGTCATCAATAAAAGGATTTAATTATCTGTACTATTTACATGCCTGCATTTTGGATTGCTTCCAACAGAATACAACAAAACACATAATCCATGCTAATGTTTGCTATGTAACTTGTGTGTACTCCATTGACTACAGAATTCTAAACCCTGGGTGGATGCATTTGTACTGTTATTATTACATCCTTGGTGAAACTGACAATTCCAACCATAAATTTTGTCCAGATTTGCCTTTTTACATATATATGCACACACACATATGTTCCTGCACTGCATGCACAAATTACGGGATTAATATTTTTAAAAACATCTCAGTGACACTGAGAAGTAAGTTTTAATAAAAGAGAATTCAAAGAGCAATAGGCTTCTCAGTGCCTACTTCATACTTGAAACAGGGACCTAGATTCTTCAAAACATATTTTTTAACTTCTTTTAGTAAGTTGACATCTTTTGTGTTTCTTCTTATGTAAGCAACATAACGATTTTCAAGAAGTTACCAGATTTTGGTTGGTTCATTTTTATTTATTTACTGTTTCACTGCTTCCTCTTTAGAGCTCTTGCATGCAAGTTCAGCTGCAGAACTGAATTTGTCTTCCTAGCATTGCATCTTGAATTTTGCCTGAGATATGAAAAGTAAAGCATTGTGTTTACTTCATTATAAACTATGTATTGGGGCGGTGGGGTGGAGAAAACCATCATTTTTGAGCATGAAGGAACTTCATGGTGCATCCAACCCCTGATTATCCTCTTGCTATACAAGCTGGTTCTTCCCTAACACATCCTTGTGAAAAATAGGCTGTCATGTTCAAAAGATCCCAGTTTTTCTTCCATGTTACTTGCAAAAATTCAATGGTCAATTTCCAGGTGTTAGCACATTACTTTTACACAATTGTCCCTTTCAGACAGAGTATTAGGTTGTCTGGGAGATCAGTCAGGCCCTTCCTCTGAACTGGAAGAACCGCTGTTTCATATGGACATACCTGATGCTCTGACTTCCTCAGCACAGCCCAGCCTTCCAGGGAGTAGATACCTGGTGATCTGAGGCAGGCACAATACACCTCCCTTTGTTTAAAGCCCTCAGGCATGTTCACATTTAGCATATTCCTTCTCCATCTCCCAGAATATAGCTTTTTATCCCAGTTTAAACCCTGCGGCTTGGAACAAATACTATGAAGCATCCATACCAGCCTTTTTTAAAAATGTGCTAACTTAACCCTCAAAACCCTCTAAGAAGTAAAAAATTCAAAACCATGACTGTATAGATGGTCCGGGCACCGTGAATTATAATCCAGACAGAACCAAAAAAAAAGTTAATTTACATAAAAATCCAGGAAATGAAACTTTCTTTTAAGAGTAACACATAATACTTATTTTCCTAACCAGAGATGAGGAACTCATACTTCGTTTGTATAGAAATTTTCATGACCTTTTGTGATCATTATATATCTCTTTTTTCATAAAATCATGACATTATCCATGGTCTTGTGGCTGACTTCCCACACGGGTAATTACATTCTGTCTGAACAAATTCTTCTGTCACTTCAACTAGATACGGTTTTCTCAAGTTCATCCTACCAGGAAAAGATACTGAACTGAACAGCTGCTGACTTAAATCCTGTCAGAGGATGAGGTGATCCCTAAACCTATGCATGTATATTTATACGCCAGCTAGCTTCACAGGGGTCTTTTCAGATTTTGGGGGTGAAACATGCTAGTTGAAGATCACTAATTGCAGGGTATTCTATTTTAAACAAACAAACAACAACAAAAACCCAGTAGAAATGCATTTTCATTATGCTTCAATTCCAGGCTATTTTAGTTTCTGTTTAAAAAAGGCAACGTGGAAACTTACCTTACATTAGTCAGTCTGACAGAGAGGTAAGTAATCATTGTAAATACTACAAAAGTATTTACAGCATGACTCTTCAGTATGCAACATGGCTCCATGCAGCTGTTCACTGAATGTATGTCAACTGGTTTACTTTAAGGAAGAGACAGTTCTTAAAGCCACAATTTAACAACAATAGAAGCAGGTTTAATCTATACTGTTTGCTGCCTACCGTGAAAATCTTAAATCTCTGAGTCAAGCCCAGGAATTCAATGCAGGAAAGCGTGGCAGAAAAAGGGTACCAGCTCTTATTTCTCTCATGCAATTTGCAAGTTTGCAGAAGTTTTCTATAGTTTGCCCTGTCACACTTAATTTTTTCCATCTTTGTTGTGTGAATAATGTTAGGTAAATTAAAAGCCTGCTAAAAACAAACAAAAACCCCGCCAAAAATCAACAAAAGAAATATTTTCAAACAATGCTCATTTCCCACAAACATTACTGAAATGTGCTAGTCTAAGGATATTTGGACAAAAGCCAGAAGTCTGTAGTTAAATCCGTGTTCTCTTAGCTGTGGGACATGACCCATGGCAGGAGAGTTGGGAGAAAAGACGAGGTGACTGCAAAGGGGAGGGGGAGAAAAAGCAATGCCAAGACAGGTGTACAAACGGTGATTGCGACCGAGAAGGAAGCGGGGGTGCAAATAGTAAAGATTTTCAGAGGGACCCAAGACAAACTGGTTTGAGAAACGCTGCCTTGTGCTATAAACAACAAATAGAATAACTCACATGTGAAATAATGGAGGAGGAGAAATTAATGAAGCCTGTTATGCATGCTTACTGCTTAACATACAACACAGCATACTATGAAACAAACAAGCTAGCTTATTATTCCACTCAAATTAAAGCGTGTCTTTCTTCTTACAGTGGAAAGTCCCTCACACTTAGAGGAACAATTGCATAAGCACTGAATTTTAGCTTATGCCCAAGCACTTCCAAATTAACATACCTAGGAAACAATTAAACAATGTTTTTTCATTCATTTAATTGACTGTTCACTTAATGTGCAAACATGCAGACCCATAAGCTGAGAGGCACAGTCTTTGTCTCCCAAAGATGTTCAAAGAGAGTTCAAAGACATTCAAGAAAAGGTTTCATGAGGTGAACGAAGCATAACAGAACAATGGATATGTATATCATTTATATTAATATGTAGATAATATATATGTACATGTTCGTTCATTCATTTTGCTTACCACATTAACCAATTATGTATCTTTCAGAGGAGAGAACTTCAGGGAAAATGGAAAAGCAAAGAACAACAATACTCCAAAGCTACAAACTGTATCCTTCGAGATATTATGCACATAAAGATTTGCCGCTTCTCCTAAATCAGTTAGTACTTCCAAGCCAGCCACATACAAAAAGAAAGTTCTTTCCTTTAAAGCTGAGCATACGCAATGGCACTTGCAGATCAACTAAAGGAACTAATTTCCAAAATCACAAATGGTTCACTAATAACGTTCTACTGCCAGATTCCTACCTTTCAAATTGGAAACTCCTAGTATGAGCTCTTTGTTGGATCCCAGGTTTCATCCAAAGAAAAAGAAAATCTTTAAAAGTAACTAGGATTTACTTTGTATGTTGAGTTTTAAGCTTCAGCCAGAACACAATTCACAATTATGACTATTTCGGGGTGGGTTTTTTTGCTCTTTGCTTCTCAACCTAATGCCTAAGTGCACACACAAAAAAACTCTTAACAATTCTAAGGGAAACTGTCATCAAACGTGGAATAACTGCTTTATTCAGAACTGTTCTACCTAAAAAAATAAAATCTGAAGTTTACTGCATTGTTGGAGATTTTCACTGCTAACAAACTTAGGGCAAGCAGACTAGACATACTCCATTTCCACTACAGGGTGAGTTTACCCAATTTGGAACTATCGCAAATGGTAAGAACAGCTGCTTGCAAGGAATCTTTGAAGCAGAGCATCACATAAGCTGGAATGTGAAAAATTTGACATAGCACATCTATTTTCTTTTGTGTGTTTTCACACAATGTCTTCCCCCAGTCTTAATCCTTCTGTATTATTTGGAAGTCACTGAGATTCTTTAAGAGCTTTGCAGTTGGAAAAATCAAATGCATATTCTTTGAAACATACAGGCACAACTAAAGTAAGCTATTAAATATTCACAGAAGATCACGACAATAAAAAAAATTAATGCACATTGGTTTTGTAAGACCAACATGTAAGTAGTCTAAGTTCTGGTTCTGGAGGATATAGAGGCAAAGTAATTTAGCAATACCTACACTTTACTGATTAGAGTGCCACAGAACTCATAGAAGTTTTAAAATAGATAGGATTTGGGATTGTTCCATCTTAATCCCTCTGTTTGAAGTTATGCAATTATTTTGGACATAAAACCCTATTCTTAGGGATTTAGAAACACACAACTGTACTCATCCACAAGATTTTAAAACTAAGAATTCGTAAGCAGCATGGTTCAATTCCAGGAATAATCAATTATTTGCTTGCCAAAATCCCATGTTCCACTTCAAAGAATCTTTCACCATTCCCCCAACAGTATTCTTGATATCTCACATGAAACTTGTTTTTGCAGGAGATGAAGTAAAAAAACCCCTTTATTTAAAACGATGCAAGCATCTCTTCCCAAAGTTAGCATCACTGTGAGCTACATAACTTAAAAAGGCTCACACAATGAGAAGCTAGGGCTTTAAAGGTGATAGGTATTGATCAGTAGCAATGCCAAGGTACCTTTGCCATTAAGTTCAATGTCAGTATCATGAGGTACATAAGAAAAAGAATAATATACCAAGAAGCATCACATTTATTCCATATACAGCCATGTTATACAATACTCTCATCAAAAGTGAGAGGCAGATTGCTATAGTTTCTGAACAGACTGGCATAATGACCGTATCAGACTTTAATCTGGATGGGAAAAAAAAACGAATGAGCAAAACTTGAGGGACTAGTACATAAAAAACAACAACTAAAAATACTTTGGTTAGAAGTAAAAGTCCTTGTACGTCAACTATGCTAATAAAATAAATTACCTTTTCCTACAAATCTGCCCCTAGGAAGCAATCAAGTATTCCTCCCTTTCACAGAGTTAATGGACAAACTGCATAAACTGGCTTCCTGCAGAGTTAGAAACAAGTCTCAGCTATGCTGCCCTTCCTTCTAACTCTGTTAAAGGTATGGGCTTTGGTTCCTTCACTGCTACACATTGTTACTCCCACCTCCCTGACGCAAGCATGCAAACAGAGATTCTTACTGCTGAGCTATGCGCTTTTAGCAAATAAATTTCTTCTTAGAGCCTCCATCTAGTCCTGGTCCACAGAGAAGATGAAAATTACTCCCACAGCTTAAGCAGTAATACAATCAGCAGTGAGGATTAGAAGGTCCAGTGCTTACTATGTACTGATGATCCACATGGCTGAACTTGAGCTCGAGACAGGCAGATACATTTGGTGGCTGCAGATTTAAAGCTTCAGCTGCCAGGGAATTTATACGCTCCTGGTTACCCTCTAAGGAATATAGCCATCATATTTGCAGCTAAAAAAACTCCATTTGGAATGTGTCAGAAATACACACAAAGCTGCACAAATACTTCTGGTCCACCTGAAGGATACTTGGAAGAAATAGCAGTCAAATATGCCAGCTACATAGGCCCCTTTCTGCAAGCAAACTGGAGCTTCCCCACTTATAGTCGTTTAAGTATGAAAAGCTCTGCCAAATGATGATCAGCGCCAGGAATTTGAACACAGCACAATAAAACCATCCAAAGTACAGTTGTCTGAGGAGACATTCTTGAGAATGTTTCTGAGAACTGCCAGCCCCTGCCCGTGGCAGGGGGCTTGCAACTAGATGATCTTTAAGGTCCCTTCCAACCCACAGCGTTCTATGATTATAAGATCTATGATTCCATAAAGTTTACCTCAGAATTCACCCAATCATCAAGGCTAACTTTCTTCTCCTGGAGTTTTGATTTTCACACTCTGCAAATCCATGTATTTTGTCCCTAATAGCACTATTCGACCATCTCTTTACACACAATAGCTTCTGCCATCAAGATTGTTCAGGCTTTTCACAATGAAAAAAAGGATGAAGACAGAATACACTCAAATATTCCTGTATGCTCATCTTTCTTCAGTACTTGGATTTGAAAAGCAGTAAGTATTGCTAAACCTTACTGCTGGAAAAAAATCAAGGAAATGTGCGGGTTTTTAAGTATATCTGTACTGGCAAACTCTTTAAGTATTACGTGCTATCAAGTCCCATGAGGTTTTTAACTACTAAAAAAGGGGAACCTAAATACAATTTTTGAAATAGAGATTTTAGGTTTGAAATAGTATTGAAACTCCAGACTGACCGCATTCAGTTCCCGCTAATAAAAGTCACACCCTACGGACATCACATTTTATAATACATTTGAACAACTAAAACAGTTGAAGAGATGCATTTTTCCTACATATTTCATGTTTAGTGCTTTTGAAAGTAGGCCAAAACAAAGTTTATATATTCTATCCATACAGAACATGGCTAGTTCATAAATGCCATTTTCATACTAATTAATACACTTGACATGAAATGTGCTATCTGCTAACACAATGACACAACCTGAATCACAACCTGCTTGGGCTTTAAACTACTTCATCTGTGCCATTTGCTTAACTACTGCTTACGTTCTTGCAATATTTTCATTCTACATCTTTTTTATTCTTGTAATATTTTCATTCTACATCTTTTTTATTCTTGTAATATTGGTTAAAATTGGATTATCCAATTAAAAAAACCTATGGCAAAGAAAACCTGCATCTTGATAACACTTAATTTTTCAGTCAAAGCAGCTGTCTTGTAAATTATAAACTTCCATACTCACAAATAGTAATAAGAAATGACACCTTGGGAAAAATAACAGGAACCGTAAAATCAAATGCCTGACATACAAATACAGGCTTGGCACATGGGTCTACTCTCTCATGGCCTACTCTGACAAGATGCAGGAACGGTACAAAGTGCATTTAGCCTGAGGAAAGATACCATTTCTGTGCTGTTCTAAAGAAATCCCTTTGTTTTCCACATAAGGAGCACCAATAAGATACAGACTTTTTCCACACCAAGTCCTTACACGTAAAAGGAACCCAAAGACAGGGTATCCTAAACTGTAATTTCACCCACCTCACTAAAATTGCCAGAAGGGAAAAAAAAAAATTTAGAATGCTATAACAATCACATAAGCTGTGGAAAAAAAAAAATATTTCATTGAAAACATATTCTCTTACATAGGATTTCTATTGTGCTAACTAACACCTAAACTGTCACGCTAGGCTAGGTGTCAGCAACTGATTATCACTATGGCATATTTTATCATGTCCAGTCACAGACCAGCATGTTCCTGTGGTGTTGCTGCACATACACATAAGGAGGATAGTAACAATCCTAAAGCCTTAAGACTGAAAAAAGATTCTCAATCTCATTTTTCCTTTTCACCTAATTCTCTGTGAAAGCCTTAGACCTGAAGCACTGACCATTAAAGAACAAACAGCAAATACACAAACACCTCTGCACTGTGTTTTGAACAGAAGAATCATCTTGTGATTTTCCCTTGCTCAGAGACTCAGGAAACACAGATTCATTTCCTGCTTCATCCATACCCTAATACGGATGACGTTGAGGGAGCCATTTGATACCTTTTGTGCCTTCGCCTCTCATCTGTAGAATGGGATAGCAGAAATTACTGTCCTCCAGCTGTCTGTGAAATAATTTCAGGCAGCAAAATACTCAGAAACTTCCATTTATACTGTATACATACACACACCTAACACCCAGCATAATGAGATGTAGCTTTCAGTTCATGTCTTTTGGTAATATTCATAGTAACTAGTAAGTTTTACAACAAATCCATAGTTTAAACTTTCCCTCTCTAAAAGGAGAGTGCTTTGTTTTCACTACAGATTTAATTAATTATTTTTTAGTCTATACATCAGAAAATAAAACTTTTCGAAACTGCCCAAGTTAAGTAACAAATCTTGACCCTGTTAAGGCTTGTTTTTCAGCTTTGCAGGAACTCAAAACAGAAAAAAATCCCATATACTTAAATAACTTACTTGATGCAGAACTGATAAACAGAAGCTACAGCTTGAGTATAAAATGAAATAGATGCATAGTTTTCCAGATTATAATTTGTGGATTATTTGCTTGAGTTGTTTTGATTAGTGATAATGTGTGAGGTTAAGTTATTATAATAGTATAATCAGGGTAACTGGTAAATAAGTGCTGGTATAAGTATGACAAGAACAATTTGAAACCTAAATTATAATCTATTGAGGCTTAGGGGGGGAAAAAAAACCCTTACAAAGTAAATATGTAAAACATTTAAAGCTGAACAAAGGTCACGTTTACAGTGCCAATATGCTGAGCTTTCCACAAGGTGTTGTTCTAGACACTGAATTACAATCTAGCAGAAACAGAGTGTCAACTCAGGTAAAATAATCATCAGGGTATATTAACTTTTCTCTTGATTTTTAAGTAAACAGCTTTCTGTAGTAATTTTACCAATCAAGCAAATACAGCAAGTATTATCTGAACCCTATTTAATCTCCATCTGATCTGATGATCTCATTACTCCAGCTGAAATCCTCCAAGGTATGAGACACACCAAATTCACCGCTTACTTGTGTTCTGTAAAACAATAGAAACCTTCAGAATGGATTTTTCTATTTACAAATACACCTGTGTCACATCAAGGTATGCACACTCTCAGAAGGAAAGCAATCATACCAGACGTTATTTCCTTTTGAACATTACCATAAATTCCTGTTTCGTTTCCTTAGTTAAAGCATAAAATAAAAAATAGTTAGTTGAAAGAGAAAGGACTCAAATGAAAATTCTCAACCAGATTTAGTGATCACATGGCCACTACACGGTGCTGTTTTCTTCTCATACACTCTTCTCACACAATTTTCCTCAGATATGCTGGTTTGCACCAAAGAAGTTAAACTGACACCCATCTTTCAATAAATGAATTTTAATCAGTCTCATACAGTATCTGTAAAAAAAAAAAAAAAAAACATTTCTGCCTCTGCTATGCATCTTTTAAAGAAGGAAATACACAATTGGTTCCGAACTTTTATAACCACATATTAAAGCACAACAGTATGGAAAGAAAAAATGGAATATTTCAGGATGTTAATACATGCTGAAGATAAAAATGTAAAACTTTTCCCCCCGGTTATTGTGTCCCCTAGACAAACATATCCATTTAAAATGTATAATTATTTGAAATGCTTTAAATATTTTTAAATGTAGAGCTGTTCAAATACTACTTAACACACAAAAAATATACAGAAACTTCAAGCCGACTGATTGAAGTTTCCACTAATAAAGTCACGATCCATGGATCTCACACTTTCTAATACATTTGAAAAGGAGACAACTTGAAGAAATCCATTAAGCTGGAAAAACCTAATAATCACATAGGAGTTCACACTCTTAAAAAACCAACCAGTTACAAATATAAAGGTCTGAGACTTTGAAGCAGTTTGGCCACCGTACAGTAACTCATCAAATCGCTGTTCACTTGGCATGTACAAATATTTACCTGAAAATACATTACTACTATACCTTCAGCCTTGGAAAGGTTAAGGGATTAATACCGAGATACAGAAAGAATGAGACATTAATAATACAAGTTGTATCTTTACATAAAATACTATGAAGCAATAAGAAATACTTGAAAAATATTATACTCTTCTTAAATAAAATACCTCTATTACATCGATATTCACAGGGATTTTTCTGAAATCAGACACTTGCACCCTAGACCATAAGATTGAAGCGATTTGAAATGGAAATATTTCCTGTCCACTCACTGCCAGTTTCTGTTCCCAGAGTGATATAACAGATGACATCCAGTACAATAAATTCTTTTATTAACCATAAATTTGAGACTGCTTTAGGGATTTGAAGTGTTCAGTTTCATGCTGAAAAAATGTAATGTTATCCACAGACCATCAGCATGTGTAACAAAAACAGAGCCACAGGTTATGCGACTTTGATCAAATTATGAAAAAAATTCTTTTGAATTTAAAAATACATGAAAAAGCATGTATAATAATTTTTAACTTTGTATTTTTAAATACTCACACACACTAACTGACCCTTTCCTGTAGGAAACAATCACTTCTAACAAAAGTCTCAACACAGAAAGTCAATACTATGAAGAAGTTTCCTTTTAGCAGTCATCTTATTTAAGAAGCCTGAACTGCAACATAAGTTTTAAGAGTTTAAGCATTTAAACACACAGACTCAAAAGTTAAACTGAACCTCTATTTCTCAAACTTTCACTTGACTTCCTTTTATCAAAGTTAAACCGAATATATAAATAGCTAATCCTAAAACATTGAACAGGAAAATACATACAATACAGAATATAAAATCCTTTCAGTTTAAACTTTCATCTCTATTAAAATAAAATTACGTTATTGTAGTAGATCCAAAGACCAGCAAGTTTCACTTCCAATTTAAATGATAACTTACAACAGGAATGCTACTTGGATGTGACTGCAAAATATAAATACTGAAACAATTATTTTCTCTGTTGCAACAAAACCTAACCATATTTGGGGCAGGAGGGGGGAAATCATACCTATAACTACCTATCAACTTTCCATATTGAAGCACGCAAATAAACTACTGGTGTTAACATATTGCTGACTTCTGGGGTTGAAAGAATATAATAAACAATAACTAAAACATATATACCAAATGTAATGTCGCTACGTTGAACAAGTCATCCCTATCTATCAGCATTGTTAGATGACACCAGGCATTATTCTATCACTTATTTTGTGGCTCTGATTCCTACATTTACTGCCAGAAGGTAACAAAAAAAGTTCTGTCCTTGCAGTTCATTCTTTAGTGAGCTGAATGTCCCATTTTCAAACCTCTGCATGATATTTCACAGCTAGTGGTCCTTATTGAAAGAGAACCCCAAAAGTGAATGGCATGATTAGTGAATTACTCATACAAATGCAACTATATGGAGAAACCTAAGCTATCTCAACTTGCATTATTCCCAACTGATGAATAAAAGATAAAGGCTTTGTTTCCATTGATGTTCTGAAGAAGCATGGAGTAGTAACTTTTCACCTGTTACGGGTCAGACTGAGTTAGATGTTTGTTTTGTCTTTTTGATTCTTAACTTTTTTTGTAGTTAACCTATTACTACTGTCAGAAGGTAGACTAAGGTAGTTATTAAACAGCTCCAACACAATTTGCTGAAAAAATGTAAACAATAAAGCAAAGCTGTAACTATTTTGGAAAGGAATGTGTTACCAATTCTTTGAAAAGTATCTGTGAAATATTTTGTATTACACAAAAGAAAGTAAACCATGAGATATTTTTTAAAACAAAAGCATCGGGCTATACACCTGGCCCTTTCTTCTTTTGAGGCTGTTAATACATGCCGTGTGAAGCAGTACCAGGAGGCCTCACATAAAATTCTGACACAGCAAATAAAACCAAAGGTCTTTATAACGGGGAATGATCATTAACTGTACTCCATAACCATACAAATTTACTCATAGATGTTGCACTAACAAGAGATGCTATGTTCAGAGTAAGGTAAGAAATAAAGAGTATTATCAGACTCAGCAGGTCGTTTTGTAATCTTAGTGGTAATCTGCCCAAATTCCATTCACAAACTATAGGCTGTATATTGAATTCCCCCCTTTGGGTTACAAATGAACACACTACTCTTCATTTCCTGGCAGGAAGGGTTGTATAGCTTTACCGTGCACCCTTAAGCAACTGCTGTTTTCCACCACAGAGTTGGCTGCATTTCAACAGATGCTGAAGTAATTTCTGAAACATTATCATCATCTTGCTTGTGAAAAATTCACTGTTTAAAAAACGTTCATATGAAAAATCTTATAGAATTCAGACTTTAAAGTTTCATATATGTTCAGTATACTAACCACAAACTCTTTTGATGAGATAGTTTTTTAAAAGTTATCTGTATTAACTCACCTCAAGGGTGGGAATTTTAAAAGTACCTGAATAGTTACATGGAACATCGACTTAATCACAAAATTAGCCTAGGGATTTCCTGACTCCCCCGTCCAGTGCTTGGCTCTTCCTTCATGCTGTAGTTCACCACTTCTGAACATACACTTAACGCAACTGCATGGGGACCTCACTTTATCCATGTTATTGAAATTATCTCAGTTGTGAAAGTGAAAAAAAAAAAAGAAAAAAGAAATAAGCATACTTTCAATTGAAGCTGTTTGAATAATGGGATTTACAATGCAGCTCACAAACAGACGCATTAAAGCAGGTGGGTAGTGAAGGGCAAACAGCAACACCAAAGTGGGAGGAAGCAGATGGGAGTGAAAATTTCACTAACCAGCTTCACCACTGAGTCAATATAAAATAACTACACCCTGAGCCACAAAGGAGAACAAATCCCATTGAAAGTTAACAGGAGTTAGGGCACTCCATTCTTTTTCAGAATCCCACTCCAAGCTTCTAAGGATCTGCTCACACTTACAGGATGAAGCTTAAATCACCCATTTATACCCTACATTGCTAAGACTTCAAGGGGAAGCCCAGCACAAGCTTGAAAACTTTGCTAAAAAGGTTTGTGATTCAGCAATGCCCCCTTCCCACACCATATTTAAAGCTCATCCAGACAGAGCAGTCTTTATGTTCAAATTGCACAACTTACCAGTTCCAACTTCCATCCTCATTTTGTTACCACTGCCTATAATTAGTGACAAGCCCAGACAGAGAGATAACACTGATCCCCATAGAAGTTGGAGGAATACGAAGCAGCGCACACAGGCTTTACAAGGGCTTCGAGACAAGATACAGACTGGCACTTGAATAGCTCAGACAGGGGAAATGGATGGAATTCTTCATTGTCTGGGCAGCTGTGCCCCAAGTTACTCTGGTACATTTAAAATATATATATATGTATATATCCCTAAGGGCCTGTTTGTATAGGAAGTTATTACTATGTTATTACTAAATTACTGTAACTAAGATGTAATTTACAACGCACTACCCACTCTATGACAAAAGACTACACAGGTTGTTCCAGGACACAGCTACACAACACTGAGACTGAAGACAGCTAGTATCAAGAAAACCTAAGCATCGGAAATTGCCATGCTAGCAAACTGCGCTGCTTCGGGTCAGCCGTGAACCCAAGCGTGATGTCCCGCTAACACAGCTGTCCAGCTCCTGGTATTCAGCTCCCTGGCTCTGAGTTAGCCTGGCTGCCTGCAGCACTGCCCTGTGTTGAGAAGATCCCAAACACTCTCCACAGGGGAAGTTACCACAGAAGGGAACTGCATTCTGAACTTGTGTCCTCGGTTAGTGGGTAGTTATATTGCCATATGCAGAAAGCAGCAGCCAGATACCAGGCTTGTTTTTCAAGTGCGCAAAGCACCCAGCTTTTGCACTGAAGTCAGACACAGCTGTTTAGTGCTCGGTAATCACAAAGCAACAGACCACCTGAGGTACAAAAGACAAAATCCCATCAAAACGGGAGTTTTGCCACTGCTTTTAACAGGTAGGATTTTAGCTCATTAAAAAAAAAAAACCCAAACCCCCCAAACCAAAACCAAAAACCAAACCCAACAACAGATAGAAAACGACTCAACAAAACCCTTAGTACTCTATGTTTAAAAGGAAAAGATTGAGGTGTTGTTTCCACAAGTAGATGACAAATAGAGCCCTGCATATCGTTTAAATCATTGTATAAAATAAAAAGATCATGTGACTATTAAAAGTCTCTAAAGTCGTATTTTTTTAATGCTTTCGTATTCTAGGCCAGTCACACCTGGAATACATATGTTTAACTAAGCAGCTGACAGCTTCTAGTTTTAACAATTTAGAAGATTTACTGTTTGGATCTAAACATTCTCATATTATGCCTTCCTACTAACTAAACTAAATTCACACGTAATTTTAACCTGCATTACTAAAAAAAAAAATTTCTTCTAGCCTAAAATTATAATTATAAAAAGGACACTTTTACAAATCAGATTACTCTTTGGAACTTTACATGCAAATAGACAAAACTGAACTACACTATGGATATGCAAACAAAAAAAATTTCCTTCCATGAATTCCAGAATCTAACCCAATAACTTGTTTTAATCTTGGAGTTCTACAGCTTTAAAGAAAAATATTAGAAATAAATATCTTTTATGTTACAATTACACAATTTAAGAAAGTCAGTTAATTTTATAAAGCTAGGGTGTATTTTAAGTGACAATATTATGAGTTTGGGATTCCCATGGAGGACTAAAATCCTCCATTTAGAAATACAAAGCAAAATTAATTAGAAAACACAGTCTGAGTGAAAAGTATTCTTGTGAAGAGTTCTTAGAAAGGATCACCTTGAATGTATTTGATGCTGAGGAGACACCATAACTTTTCTTCACACAAAAGCAGTCATCAACAGAGCACAACCAGATGTTAAGTTTTCTTTTCTTCATTTCTGTAAACCTCTGTGACCTCCCCCAAATTAAAAAAGGGAATAGCATTTTTAAAGCCACAGGAGCTATCATTAGTGAAGCATTCTAAGGATTTTCATTAATTCATAGCCAGCCAACCAGGAATTTTCCCACAGCCGTATACAAAAAAAGCCAGAGAAGTCACTGATTGCTTGGTTGGATTTGAATGTAGTCAGAAGTAAGAGCAGAAAAATCTAGTCCCTCCCACTGATCTAAGAGTGAAGAACACAGGGAAGGTCAGAAATTAAAATCCAAGTCTGCCCACCAACCACGCGGAAAATCCAGCATTGCCATAGTGCAGTGGGTATAGAAATAGTTATTACATACAATTTCGTGAAGTAAGAGAATCCTATAGATAGATCAATAGAAATCACTTGGAAACCTTTAAGCACAGAACGTGCAGTTCCAAGCAGAGGTGCATGCCTATCATCTCCTCCACAAAGCAGCCTCAAGACTAGACCAAATTGATGTTTTCTAGTTGTTCATGTCATACCCACTGCTTATAGCGACTTAACGACCCGATACAAACATTTAGTTGGAGTCCTTTGAACTTTGCACGCACCTCACTTGTCCCTTACAGTTTCTGTCAACCCAGGGTTCCAGCACAGAAGGAGCTTGTACTTTCAATGTTAGAACACCAGAATACAAAGGTTACAGAAAACAGAACACCACATTTCAATAGCACTTCTCTTGAAGGCATTACAATGATCTCTGTGTTACTGTAAGACGTTATGCTCTGTAAATCATTTGTAAAGGAAAAGGAAAAGGCCAAGTACAGACTAAAAGACTGCTGGCTTGCGGACTCCATGCTGCCAACAAAAAGGTGCGTCTGTCAACACAGAGGGTCATCATTTCACAGCCACCTCTGTACGCTGTCAGATCAAATGGTACAAATTTGATTCAGATCAGTCATGGACACACAACTAATTCTGTCGAATTAACCAGAACATACATTTCAGAGTTTATGCTTTCAGGCCTGCAAAAAGAAACACAATACCTGATCTAGCATGAAATTTCCTGGGAGAAAGCTACCTCTCACATTTATTTGGGCACATTAGAATATGCAGCACGACTGAAGCGCCCCAAAACCAGATTTACTGTCTTGCTGAGTAACAGCCCAAGACCAGATCCATAAGAACAAGAAAAATAAACAGTGCTCACACAAGTACAGCTTTGAACTTATGAGGCAACATGAAGAAAGATCATAGCATGTATTTACTATATCATATATTCCATATGTTCAATATCTATTTATGCACTACTGACAGATTTTGACACTTTGTTACTCACTTGTCTTGTAGCCAGTATCAATGAGTTTTTCATGCAGTAGATGAGCTATCAGTCTTTTTCTTACTACCTGCCCTAGAAGCGCACTGCCCTCTCCCAAAAGATCTTGATGGCTATTCAGAGGTAGTGTCCTACCAGTGAAGTGAAAGAACAAGGATTCTTTGATCACCTAAAAGAAACCGATCTGTACCCCTTACGTTCTGCAACATGCACACCTGCAGGTTGATACTAAAATTAATCTTGCTGTATGAACCCATTCAAAAGGGTTTGCTAGCCATGATCCCACCCCTAATTTTTGATAACATGTTAAGAAAAGCATTTCATACTTGACTCTTTTAACCTGGTCAGTATAGATTAAGGAACGCATCTAGGGTCAGTAATGGATTGTTTAATTCAGCTTGAAGGAGGGACCAGAGGACATTAATGTACTGGAGAGCTCTGGCACAAGCAGACAACTTCTTCCCTAAGCAAAAAGAAGGAATTCATCCACCTTGTTTGAAGACAATCATCACCTACTATCTAAAGAGCCTACCAAGGAACAGAGAGGACTTAAAAAGTACAGAAACAACCACTTAGTATGCAACCTTAAATGTGTGAAAAACCCTCATCAACAGCCAAGAGGTGAGGAAAAATGCAGCTGGACCACTGAACAGGAAGCCAAATTAGGATGCAGACACTTTCTACCCACAGAATTAGCTTCCTTTTGCTATCCCCTTACTACCTGAATGATGCACCAAGACCAGAGTGCCAAGAGGCAGTGTTCTGGCATACCCGTGGGACTTCTGCAATATTGTCACCACAAGTAATAATAAAACAGGATGTGCGGAACAATTCTTCAAAGCCAATAGTGATATAACACTGTAACAGCCTCCAAGTGAGACAGATTTCCAAAGAATACAATATATCCCGAAATATGTGCTGATGCTTGCTAAACCTCCAATCCAAGCTCTGTTTACTTTTAATAATCAGTTCAAACTTTGAGAGAACAAATCTCTACCTGCATATTTAATTTCCCTCATGCTCTTGGAATCTATTCATACAGCGGTGAGACGTAACAGGAGGACTACAACAATTATACGACTCGTACACGTGGCTTCATGTACTATTGGTTGTATTACTTTTATAAATGTTGTTATTAACATAAAAACCTTCTTGCTAATCTGCAGTTTTCCTTATCTTGGTCCGGAATCTTCTGCTTCTGTGAGGCTTCTTCTTCAGTGGGTTCCTGAAGTCTGTTGGTTTATTGGTTTGGGGTTTTTTAAAAAAAAAGAAAAGTTGAAATTTGTTCTTAGAACATCCTGTAGTTGACCTGTCCAGATGACTTGTTCCAGAACCATCAGCTGCTCCTCATCTGGCTCTGTTCTTACCATGACGGGGTCCTCTGGTGCTGTTTCCATCTCTTCTGTCTCCAACTCTGTTTAGAAGTCTGAAGACTGTACTTTAGACAGCGATGAGAATTTAGCCAAACTGCACAGGTACAACTGATAGTTACTGCTGGACTGGCAGCTACTCTAATTTGCCTTGTCATAAATGTTTCACTTTTTAGTGCTCTTCCTACTAGATGTGCTCTAGCTTAACTGACTTCCAAAAATATCTCTGAGCCAAAAACAGGACAGGGTGTTACTGGAAGACTTAGCAAAAACTCAAACACTGATGCCAGGTCGTCAGATGCATCTTCACTGTAAAGCAGGTTACTCCAAGCCCTTTTCAAAAACAAAACTCAGGCCCTTATCTATACACGGCCAACCAAGAAAATCTGCATTCAAAGTGGTTTTTAAGTGAGATGTAAAAACCTTGCTGATAGACTAAAAACAAAAACAGTTAAGAACCTGCAGTCATAAACTATTTACGAACTTCAGAAAATACATTAGGAATTTATGAATTTATTAGAAATAGGCTTTACTGATAGCTTTCTGAGTTTTGGTAGCAAACAAGTAATTTGTAAGACTGGGTCTATATACATCAAGTGTTCTGAGAAAACTGGACATTCACTGCAGTTTATTAAGAAACATTTCTTAACTATACTTTCCTCTGTTCGTTAGTATTTATTGTCTACACAGTTTGACTCATTTCCAAAAGTTACACCTGCTTGTTTTATAATAGTACCATTGGGTAAGGGACATATCCGACCCACTGAGGTCACCAATACTTTTTTATAAATCCAGAAATTATGTCTTCGACATGATCTTGAAAGTATAATTTACTAAGTAAAATAGATTTAAGCATGTTAAAATACACATATATAACTTGGCTTGGCTGGCAGATTTTTGGATAATCAAAGTGATAAAATACATGTTTTTATCAAATAAATATTACAGTAAAGCTACAGAAAAGAGTCTATCCATTACTGGCATAAGTCTGTATTCACTACTGTAGTCCGTACGTATCTGGTTAGAGTCTCTGAGAAAATCATGTAAAAGCTTTGGGTGTTAAGATGGGTGACTCCTGTTGAGGAGAGCTGGAAAAGACAAATAGCTGGACAATGGAACAATTGTAAAATACTACATGCAAAAAGGATAAAATCCTTTTTGAAGCTTGCACTAAAGTTTTGATCCTTAAAGTCTCACACTACCATAATCTAAAATTAAGTACTTAATATGTACTGATCTAGCCATAGTTCCTTAATTTAAGTTACTGTAACTTGCACTTCCAAAAATAATTTTTCAGAATTAATATAGGGGAAAGGATTTAACAAATAAACATCCATGCCTTTGATATAGATTTTATATACTTTTCTAGGTGTGAAGTATTTATGCATAATTTTCATTTTGAAAGGTAAAACCAACAAATGTTATAGAAACATCAGCATTAATCTAAAGTTTCAGAAAAAATTACTTCAAATACACTTCATTATACTGGTAGCAGTATATATACTAACAAAGCAACAATACTTTAAAAATTTAAAAATAGTTTTACTTTTGAAAATTAAAAATGGTATTCAAGCTTAAGAGTTCTCCGATAATACTTCACACTCCTCTAATCTTGTTTGCTTCTAAAAAACATGCCAAATTTACAGGTAAAATTCAGCCTTTGAGCAGAATTAGGCAAGTTCACATCAAAGCTTTGTTTTATCATCTTTAGACTGATCTGTTGGAAGAGACAGCTGGTCCTTATTAAACACCCTTTAAATGTTGCAGTTTTAATTAAGTAACATCCATGTTATATTAACATTACTAAATAATTAACCAAAGAAAAGCTAGTATAGTCTAATCATGACTGCTTAACATCTTTTCACCAGTGGACTATAAAGGATTAATCTATTAAAGCAGTACTTGTTCTTAAATAAGTGTCTCAAGATTTTAAATTAACAAGTCTAATGAAGTAGTTACTATACTTCTGCTTATGTAAAAGCAGATTGGGGGGGGAAGTAATGCAGGGAGTGGAGTTCAACATCTAAACTAAGGGACATGATCTAGGGAGGAAATTAACCGAATCTGTACCAGTCTTAGACTTCAGCTGCAGAAATCTTGTTAGGTCAACAGCTTACGGATAGCATCATAATCAAATTCCCTAATTTCACACCAACAGACAAGGAGAGAAAAACTTTTGTTGTCAATACTTAGTTTCAATCACATTCGCAGGCTTATGCCTCCTTAATTTTGTTCTCTAGGTTGTGTGTTTGAATGCTCATTCTGAAAACACAGCATTTGAACTGTATAGCCTCATAGTTCCTGAAGAAGCATTCATCTGCTTATTTAAACATTAATGTACTTAGGCTACTTTGTACATTTTTACATAGGCAGAGTGTCACCAACACTTTTTGACACTAGAGTAACAATGGGGTCACATTCTCTGCTACATTACTTGATAAATGAAACCTAAAAAAAAAAACCCCAACCCAGCCCCGGAGCAATGCTGATGCCAAATTCTAAGCTAAAGTCATACAGACGCCTACCTGCATGACTGACCATGCTTGGAAAGCCTTGCACTCAACATGTTGCATTGCATCTAATCAGAAAAATGCACTGAGCTTTAAATGACGCATCTAATCAATTCTAAAATGCTATCACATTGTTCTATATGCCAGTGGAGAGACATCTATTTAGATCCTAAAAATTCAGAAAAAGTGGAGGATACAGAATGCCTGGCTTTCTACTGGCCTGCAGAACTTTCAATCAACTCTGGAACACTCTATAGATTAAAGAACTCCCGATGGCAAACATTAACACCTTCCACCATGCTTCATCTCAGGTCCGTCTTCTGCCCAATACCCTTGAAAATTTTTAAATACTCTGCACGAGAAAATCTTATCTTTTACTGGTTGGAAAATAACAAGAAATAAAGGGAGAAACTTAAACTTCAGTAAATTATTTCTTACCATTTTACAAGGTATACTTCTCCCTAAATAAAGTTCCCAAAACATATATTTAACTGGGAAAATTATTTCAGTAAGACTTAGCTCTGTGCTTAGAAAAATCCTAGCTGTAGAAAAGAATGAGTGTGTGCTGGGAAGGATGCTTGAGGAGATAAATGTAGGAACACAGCAGCATGTGCTTGAAGAATAACGAGACAGGCAGAGCTCCTGATAGTGGAAGAGTAGGAAATGGGGATCTTCAGAGCCTCTGCTATGAAAGAGAACAGGAAATAGAAAGCTCCTTAAATAAAGAGCATAGAAGATGACGCAGGGAGAGTTTCAGGGGAGAATGCACAGGAACAGAGACCCCTAGTATGTCTGGTAAGGTTTGCTTAGCAGAGCAAAGGAAGGTACAACTCTCTGCTAACAAGGGCGGGGGAGAGGTTCGCTAAAATGCTGTATTATTTATTCTTTCTCATCATACTGTCTCATTAAATTTAAGCTTTATACTGCACACGGTTCAGTGCCAGGAACTTCAGAGAAATTAAACATGAAAAAAATTACTCATGTGTGTAGTCCCATTAGAATCCACAAAACAACTTGATAGTAAACTTGCTCATGTGTTAAACACTGAATAAATGAATCCGAAATACATTCAAATCATCATCAGAGCCCAAGCGTGTCTTCTCTGTACACGTCATGGCTTGCTTATAGGATGACAAAAATTCAGAGACTACTTTTCCAGAGTAGCTCCCCATGTGGACATACTTATTCTAGATAAAAAGAGGCTCTTCCCTGATTTATTTTGTCTGGATAAAGGTATGCACATGATGTAGTAAGACCATCCATATGGAAAGCTACTTTGCAATACTAAGCAAACGTTCTACCGTAATCTGAAATAACGTAAAAGTGTAGGAATATATTAAAATTTCTGTTAAACATCAATGAAAT
Organism: Steatornis caripensis; assembly: GCA_013398225.1. Classification (NCBI taxonomy): domain Eukaryota; kingdom Metazoa; phylum Chordata; class Aves; order Caprimulgiformes; family Steatornithidae; genus Steatornis; species Steatornis caripensis. The sequence continues at coordinate 147,639 of VZSC01002770.1, read as the reverse complement.
AAATCCTAGAGTTAGCGAAGTCAATTCAAATTCTAAAATCCCGGATCCAATGAAATCACTGATAATTCTCAGCAACAGTAATGGGAAGTTACTTGTGCTGATGTTAACTGCTTTCCTGCTGCAGACATATGTTGAGCTTGCAAGACAAATGCCGAAGTATTACTAGAGAAGGCGAATAATACAGGCATGTATTTTGCAAAGTTGTAAAAGAAAAAATTAGAAACCACATCTAAAGACTTTAGTTTTGAAAACATTAGCTATTAAGAATAATTTCAGGAGCTACAAATCAAAGCATCACATACTTCCTCATCACATTCTTTTAACCATAGTCCAGTAACATGCCGTCATCAAGTCAAGCTTTTACTGCCACAAAACATTGAGGAAACTTAAAACTGTATTTTGCAGAGTGAAAGGAAAATGAGCATTGCTTGTACAAATACACCAAGATGGAACGCAGATTTTCCAAAAACAACACTCAAACAATAAAAAAAGATTCATTGGGGTAGGAAGTGCACCACACATTCAGTTTTAGCAGAGGAAAATACCCAACACGTGTGTGTATCTAAGTGTCCATATAAGCACCCATCTATCTACATTTTATTTCTCCTTCAATAACTATTAAAAGTTAACTGATATTGTTCTAGGTGCTTATTTATGCCATTGAGAATTACATCAATTCAACTCCTTCATTTAGTGCATACTAGACATTTTTACTTTCTCTACATAGAATGTCACATTTATTCATGCCCTTAAGATACCTTAATTAGACACTACTTATAAATAACCTGAAACAAGAGTATCTATTTGAATAGGATACAATTACTTCAGGGCTTGTGTCTTTTCAATCAGTCAGTGTCCCTGCAGTGTTTAGAGTGGCAGAGGGGAAGTGGCCTGTGGTTAAACAGAGGAAATACCAAGGAATTTTAATAGAGCAAATAGTCTCTTTATTTCCTACAGGGTACTACTTCAAAGGCAACCCTGCTCCAGAGCAGACAATGTGTTAGAGGGGCCATCAGTCATTTAATAGTATGTCAAGTCTACTCAAAACTTACATGCAGAGCAAGATAAACGCCATATAACTGAGACAATGGGTACCATCCTGCAGTCACTACTCTAATAAACGCTGCCCTGCCTGGATTATGTAGGCAATCATAAGCAAGATCAGTATTAAAAAAACCAGACTATGAAATTTTAACTAATCAATCAGACAAGATATCTAACAGATTGGCTAGGGAAGTCTGAACTTGAAGCAGGAAATATAATAAAAACAGAAATTAGTACAAATATTTAATAAACCAAAATGTTACATTTGTTGTGAGCAATAGAGACGAAAGAGGTTTACTGCTAATTGGAAAGACTGTAAGTTGTAGCGATCTAAAAGCCAGTCAAAATAGTTATATTAGAATAATTATATTGTGGTACACTCGGGTTTAATACACACAATGACATTAATTATGTAAGCAAAAATAAATACAATACAATCTGTATATTTCTATAAACATCAAAACACACTAATCGAGTGTTATGACTTTTAATAGCTGTAATTTATGTAATAGCTGATGCAAAACTTCACAGAAATATACAGAGGGGTCGTTAGGAGCATGTGGGGTATCCTGCCTACATCTGGTGCAACATACAATAGGCATACTGAGCCAAAACATTTTATTTGTAATTCTCAGTTAAAAAGACCTAGTAGGGGAGCCTAAGCCTTCAACAATTCCAACACAAAGATTCAGGTCTTGAAGTTTGTTTTTCCACACTCTTCTTTGACACGTATTCCAATGCTTTTGCCTTTCTAAACTATGCCCTACAAACTTCTGAACTGTGTGTTGCAGTAACGTTCTCAACAGGTCTGATCTGAATCCCAGAAAATCCTTAGTGACAGTCTAATAAAAAGGAGAAGCAATGAAAGTCAGTTGTGCTCCCTCCGGTGTTCCTCGATAACCACGCTTCAACTAAATTTGTAACTGGACATCAGGAGAAAGGGAGAAAAAAAACAACAACCAAAAATAACATTTGAGTTGCTCATTGTGTTAAAAATACCAGAACAGGAAAAGCAATCATGAAAAGTCCGACAGTAAACACACCAGAAACAGGAACAAAAGGCAAAGACGAGTAACAAAACGTTTATCACCTTCCTCCCCCCTTCCCGTAAATTTCCTGCATCTTCTGTATAATGACCAGGCCTGAAGCTGAGACCCCAAGCCGGCCTCGGATCATTACAATAACAAAGCCCAGGCGATCGCTTTTATCCTTCTGGCAGCGCAGGTCGACTCCAGGCAGGGGAGAGCGCTGGTGCCGGACCCGCCGGGTAACTTCTTCCCACCCGCCGCTGCCCAGAGGCCTCCCTCCCCGCGGCGAGGAACCACTGAAGGTCCCTTCCCGGGAAATGCCCCCCTCCCTCCCGCCCGCGAATGACCTACCAGACGCAGAGCCCTGGAGCAGCTGTGTGAGCTGCGGAAGGCGTTCTCCCCCTCAACGGCAGCCCGCTCCTTCCTCGCACAGCCGGGCAAGCGCCCGGCCCACCTGTACCGCTCGCCCGCGGGGCATCGCCCGAGATCCGAAGCCCGAAAACTCTCCGCGCCCCGCCAAGCACAAGAAGCCCCGCTCCACGAACGCGCCCGCCTGCCAGGCGAACCGAGCAGCAACACCCGCCCTACTCACCCGTCCTCCGCAAGCATCGCCCGCCGGCCCCCTCCTGCCGCCGGCGCCCCCGGCGAGCTGGTGAGCACCGAAACAGGCGACGAGCGCCAAGAGGAAGGAGCCGAGCTTCAGCCCAGGTGCCATGGTCCGCAGCAAGCCCAGCGGCGCCCGGCGAGCGGAGGCAGCCGAGCGGCACCAGGGGCGGAGGGCTGCCGCTGTGTGCATGCGCGCCGCCGGCCCGGGGGCGGGGGGCTCCTCCTGTTGCCCCGGCGCTGCGGCCCGGCCCCGCCGCCCGCGCCCCCGCCCCCCTCCAGCGCGGGCCGCGGCGGC